>CAJPEV010004791.1:0-19225 GCA_905338385.1 Darwinula stevensoni
CTGTAACGCGTTACTTTTACTTCGTTACCGCCCAACACTGTTTATAATAATAAAAATTAATGTGCAACAAGCCACTCTACCTGCAGCAGGACATAGGCCACACATTTGTAAAACTCTCAATCATGGTAAATGTTGCCATTTATTCATACAATTTATTTGCATGGAATAAAAATGTCTCCATGTCACACTGAAGATGAAGTCAATGAAAACGATGCATGTCAATCCTTTCTTGACAACATTCGGATATATTACCAAAAAAAAAAAATGGAATGAACTGCTTCTAACTGATGTTTGCACACACGTCTGAGGTTTAGTCTTGTGCTTCCACAGGTAGTAGAGGTTCATCCTCATAATGAAGACTTATGATGTGCAGTACTTTGATGGTATTGCAGAGTTGCCTTACGAGTGAAGCCTCTTTGACAGTCCGGACAGGAGAAGGGCTTCTCCTTGCTGTGCTTACGACTGTGATGAATGGCATTGCCTTTGTTTCCAGTGACAAATGGACATACAGGACAGAAATGCACCTTCTCTCCGCTTGTGAATCTTCCACACCATACGTATGGCTGAACATAGGCGATGGTCTGCAACAAAAAAAAAACCATAATGCCTTCAGTGTCTCCCTCGAAATTCCTCAAGTGCATATGGTGATGGTTTTGAAGGGATGTTGGATGCTTCAGCACAAGAAAATACTCTATAGTATCAGTGTTGATCGTACGGTGTTTTCCGCTTGACATGGACACCTGTGCACAGGATGTTCCTCATGCACAAGTGTCTGAGTCTCGAGAAAAATTTTCTAACTCAAGTGAAAAACACCGTAAAGACACAAGCAAAGAAAAGGTGCTGATGCATCCAGCTTCTTCCTGCCTTCAGTTTCTGGTTGCATCCAGTTTCTAGCTTCATTTGTCCTTCAAGATGCAGAGACAATAATCTTAAATCAATGGGTCCTTCAAGACTCCAAAACAATCATTAAATTGCTGAAATAATCTACAAAGAGCAGGTTTACTTACAATCCTAGTCAGTTAGCTCAATGACATCACTGTCACCCAAGTCCTTCAACCCAATCCTATCCAAGCTTACAGTGGTTGACTGAGTGCAAAACATCATGACATCATTAATGTGTCACACTTTTGGTGATTTCAACACAGACCTATCTACATTTGAACTTGGGAAGGATCAGATCTCCTATTCAGAATACACTTTTAAATATTTCTCTATTAAGGGGTTGAATTATGTTCACTTCCTTGTTAATGCTCATTTTCTACTCATGTCAGAGGGTCAAAGTCAGAGACCAGCAAAATTCTCATCGGAAAGGAAACACTCTTAGCTGCTTCAGAAATCCATTTATTACAAATGTCACTAGAGAAAAATCACAGTCCCTTCTGGTTTTCCAACACATGTAAAATGTCAACTTGCTGTGTGCATCTCAGCTTATCAAGGATTTGAAGATGGGACCTTACAGGCCACTAACTGATGGGTATGGAGGCTTCCTTTCCGTGTAAAGGCCTTCCCACAAAATGTACACTGGAACGGCTTCTCCTTGCTATGTGTTCGACTGTGGTTTACAACGTGTCCCTTATTTGAGGAGACATACGGGCAGACAGGGCAAAAATATAACTTCCCAAAGTTCGTCCTCCAACCAGACCAAACATAGGGTAGAATGTGGGTGATGCTCTGAAAAAAAAGGGCCAAGGGAGATCACATTTTGCGTTTTTCTGCTATATTAATTATTTCATTCAATTCTATGAGGAGCCTTTAAGGAGAAGAGAAATTCAGATTTAAATAATCTAAAAATAAAGGTCAAGGATCACATATGTATTGATTGAAGCACATGCCAAAAAGATTGATTTAAGGATTTGCATCAGTATGTGATAGCAATGCAGCCTGTGTGTTATGTGGGTATATGGAAAATTAGCGGATGACTTTTTATCAGCTTCATTTACTTATTATCATCTAGCAGGAGTATCCTGCACACCATTGGAGAGTTTATTTTCCTCCATCACTCAGTGGGCAACAACTGTGGAGAAATGATAGAGTCTATGCAGGGCCACTGAATATAATGCATTAAGGTTAAAAAAACCCATGAGGATAAGCCTGAAATTGCAGTCCCACATGTTTGAATACAGCCTAATGATTGGACATTTTGTTCTTATTTAGATTGGTGTACACAAGCTCTTTGTAACATAAGAAAGCAGAATAAGTGTGGAGAAATTGAACCACTTCAGTACAAGACCCATTTTATCAATAAATTTGAATTAATTTTCTTGAAAGAATTTTCATTCGATTATATCCAGCCATTATACCACAACAATTTTACAAAACCAACTCAATTTATTGCACAAGGAGCAAGAGAGGGAATGGTACACACTGTGTGTGGTAACCTTGGGCTAGGGCTTCTCTCTGTCCATTAAAATGCTCCTTTTTCTTAAGGTAAGGGAAGGAACTTAACATTTTGCAAGACTTAGCCTCTTGCAAAATATTGAATAGTAGAAATGTATTGCTAACAGAGATCACAAGCTGTAAGAAAGTGGTTTATCTGAGAGGAAGAGAAGGAATAATGAGGAGAGAAGAGGGTACAATAAACCAAAACTGAAGAAAACTGCATTTATGTGAAAGAAGTCATTTTCTCCTAAAATCCTAATTGAGGGAGCAAAAGTCTCATTTGCCTATTCTAAGAGACACAGAGGCATATCAAAGGTCTGTTCATTGGATTCTGAAGCACAGATGAAAGATGACCTTGAAAGGAATAGTCATTCCTGTTGCAGATTCAAAGGTGTCAGTGCATGTATAAAAATTAAAATTTGAATTGCTTTTTTACAAACCATTTATGTGGCAAAATAGTGGGAGATAAACGGGTGAACATTTTAGAATGTTTAAAGGATGCATAAAAGTATATATGAGAAAAACCTATAAAATGTTAGCACTGTTTCATAAGCACCACAGAATTTGAAAGTGGCACTTCCTTTCACTTCATCCTGAATAACCTCAGTGGTTGTAGCAGATGCAGGCAAGGAATAATAGTCCCATTCAGCAAATAAAATATTATTCAAACCATTAAGAGATTCCTCTTTTCCATGATGGTCATACATGTGACTCAAAATAAAACAACTATGGCTACTCTCAAAATATGGAAACCCAGCAAAATCACAATAGTGAAGGGTCATCCAGAGACAACTTTCTATCAGAAGAAGCATATAGTCCTGAAATGAATTACATTCCCAGTACACATAAGTCTGGATGCCGCATGAGAACATGCCGTTTCAAATAATCATTTCTGGCAAAGTTTTTGTCACACAAAGCACACTTGAATCGCTTCAATTTATTGTGAGTGGAACTGTGCTTCACCATGTTATCCTTTTTCTTGTGAGAATAGTCACAGACAGCACAAAAATACTTCTTCTTTCTTGTTCCCCTAATCCATCCACACCACACGTAGTCCTGATCTTTGAAGATTGTCTATAAAAATGAAACAAGAATCATGGTCATATAGGAGATTAAATTACTTCTTACAATGCGTTGTATAATAGTAATATACTGGGTGAGATAATAAAAAAAATACATTGTTGTTGGATTGTTCATATCTGAAAATTGGACAAAGATTTAACTGTGTATGTTAAACAGGTATGTATCTAGATCTTGCCTCTAACTTAAACTTCTTTTTTTAAATATTCTTGACACTCATTAATTCACAAAATTAAGGAAATTTTAAATTAAAATATTTGGAAATTCCTCTTCATTCAAGGAAACTCACTGAAAATGGTTCATAATGAGCCCTCCTTTTGTTAGGACAACAATGAGTCTGCAATTTCCATTGAAGAATCATTCTCTGAATGAAATCAGTGCACACTTTTGTTCAAAAATATGCTTTAATGAAGCTGCTAGCCTTAGACTGGACCATGATTAAAACTGATGCGATGGGCAAGTCAGTGTGAAAGTGAATAAGCATAATGGCTTCCCCTGTGGGTGAGACACTAACAGGAGGGGATTTCAATATGTCAACTGCAATCTTTAAAGTGTTCCTGTGACTAAACCAAGAAGGAGAAAATTCTGAAAATACAGGGTGTCCATAAAGTAACAACCTATGGACAATTTTTCATACTGAATCTGGGAGAATCCACTTTTTAAAATTATTTTTGCAGGCTGTTTATCAATAGACCTTGGAATAACATCAAATATTTTGTTCCTCCACTCTGGTGTGACTGAGAATTCTTTTACCAAACCCTTGTTTCAATTACAGGTTCAGAAATATGGAGTATAGCATTCTGAGTTGTCAGCCAGGGCGAATGACCCCTATGATCTCTAGATTCGGCCCCTTGTGATTTTTTTCTCTGAGGCGACTTAACACTGCAACTGCCAACCCTCAATAAAATCAACGTTGGTAGGATGCTGTGCTGCTTCTGGCAGTTCCAGGGTTAATAGTCATTGTTAACAAGGACAAGCCCACAGATCTGAACAACTTGAAAGAGAATATCTCTCCTGCTGTGAGCCAGAAAAGTGATGGAATCCTCATGGATGTTGCTGACAATGCAATTGCCAGGGCTCAGAAATGTCTGGAAATTGGTGGTCAACACATTGAGTCTATTTGTTGAGTAAATTTAATTTTTATGGATCCTTATTCCCAAAATGCTCTATCATTCAGTCAATACTGTAACTGCAAGAAGTTGCTGCAACTAAGTGGAATGGCAAAATTTTTCTCAAATTATTGTTGTCCTTTCCATTCAAATGAATATTTAAAAAATCATAAAACACCAGATGGGGGAAATTAATTTTCAACTATGCTATAGTGGAAGGAAGAAAGATATGACACGATTCTGAGGTCGGTATGTTGTCAGTCTACAAACATTTAAATAATGGCTACTTCGGTGTCTATAATAAAAAAGTCACGATAGGTAGTCACTTTATGGACGGGTGTCTATAAAGTGACTACCTATCGTGACTTTTTTTTACTTTATATGGTAGTGTACTTTATATGGTAGACAAGATGTAGCTGCATATATCCTAGGATATCCATAATAGTAGTAATGACCAAATTCCAGATACAGCAATGCAAACAGTGGTGCTTTTATTTTTCTCTGCACCCAGCATATGATCCTTAACCACTTGAACATACCAGGTATTAGACAATTACCTGCCATCCTATGCCAGAATTTTGTAATAAATAAATATTCTGCTAAAGTTCTCTACTTAAATGCTATTACCACTGACTTAACTTCCTCTCGTGATACTGCTTCCCTGTGAGCACTCAATGTGAGCAACCACTGAGTGTCATATGTATCAGTTGCATGATTTCTCCATGATGCAAATAGGCGCATCATGTGCATTCAAGGGGTTAAAAGACAGAGCAATTGATTCAGAATTAAATCTAATATATTTGGGAACTTTTATTGACTCCATATAAAATCTGATAAAAATAAAAAGCTTTGAAAATAATGTTACTGGAATGGCACTGAAGCAAATACCTCAGATAAACATATATTGCAAATGGGATGTATAGCTATGCAATGAAAGCATCAGTAGGTTATGATTCACATTAATAGGTCAATGGTGAAAGCCTTAGCATTTATTCCACACAAAAAGGGCTTGCTGCATTTTCTGCCAATGGGACCATGCAATGACCATGCAATTAACCCCTTAACTGGGTATGAGGAGTACATTCGTCATGACTGTTCTTCTGTGTGGTGCGAATGACAAGTACACTTGTCATGGAATCTGAAGATATGGGACTGTCATTCACTGAAATATTTGTGGCACTTTTCCTTGTTTGTTTCCCTTGAATAAAAAAAAAGAATTAAATGAAGCTCCATTGCATTCACAAATTGCAAACAGAAACACTACCCACCCACCCTTATACCACTATGCGGATATTTGCAAGTTAAGGGCTGTTGGTAATTCTGCTCCAGAATATAAATGGCAGCTGACAAATAGGAACTGAAGGCTGTTTATAATTCTATCATCACATCTTTGCATTCAAAAATCAATTAAAACAATAGCTGAGTAAGTCTAAGCTTGTGAGAAGAGAAGTCCTGCAGACAACAAACTTGCCAAAAACAAAACTGTGTAGTGATTATTCTGTCCACTCCATATTTACCTGCATACAAAATTATTTGAATTCTGGTGATTCTTGAAATGGAAAGGAGAAGAAAGTGAATTCAGAAAATTTTCATGTTTTTAAAGTTAGAGTTAACTGTCATTGTTATTGACAACTGGATGTTTAATCATCCCACCAAAGTACAGTGGAAGCACAACAACCCCTAAACAAAATGGTAATTAAACTATTGTAGATGAGATATGAATAGTACCAGGGCCATCAATAATTCCTGAGCCTCACCCACAAACCAAGCATGCACAGATTAAACAATAAATCATCTGTTCAGGGATCAACACATGCTTGGTTTATGGGTGAGGCAGAGAACTTATTGACAGACCAGGAAGCACAAATGAGGATGCCTTGCAACACCATCAACATGTATCATTCCTTGCACAATTATTTTTTGCTGTAAAATCTGCATTTTCCATTTGTAAGATCTTCCAACATATATAGAATTTCACAATGTGCTGGCATACATGTGGATTACCAGGTTTGGAAATTTCTCAACAGGGCATAAAAATGATCATGCCAATACTAATGGAGGAAAATTACTTCATTTGCAAATGAGCAGAAACAAAAAAGTAGGACAAGTGCATGGCTGCCTGAAAGGGAGGGCAAGGGGTGCAGACAAATTACTGCAAAAAATGATTGATCACTATCTAACAGATATATAATTTTTTATTAAATAATCCAATAAATCCAGACATCCAGCTGGCATCCATTATTAGGAATCAATAGCTCATGGGTGGAATTTTCCATTCTATCCCTCTCCCAAAGGAACCCCACTTCTGGAAAGTTTTTACTCCAGCAAGTTTTTCCTGCATGCCATGAAATCTGGGATAATGCAGCACAACACTCCATAGAGGAAGGCCTATGCCCAAGTTGGATACATTTTTCTTCCCAACATTGATTATCATATAGTCAAGCTAATATCTAAAGTGGATTACATGCATGACAGTATGACAATTAAAAATCAAATTTTATCTCCCCATGGGATGCAATGGATTTTGGCATCTTTGCTGATTACAAAGTGGCTCCTAATTTTTCTGCTTGATGAAAGCCAATGAATGAGTTTTCTGCAGTTCTTGGCATAAATGGTAATTAATATCTCCATGTTTTTTGCCCTTGCAATGTTGCACCTCATTATGTCAAAACATGAACCACAGATGTTTTATTGGCATGGAACCATTGCCAAATGCATAGGTAACCAAGGTCAAGACATTAACTAACTCCTATTGGATAACTTAATAAGGTAGGCTGAAGGAAAACTATAAGTTCATTGAATATACATTCAAGAGCCCAAACTCACCCACTTCCAAAAACCTAAGATCTAATGCTTTACAAAGACATATGAAATCATGCAATACTACTTCTCAGTTCCTTCTCTGACCCAGCCAAGCAATACAGGATGTTACATAATATAGAACCCTCTAAACTCCAATATGCCCTAATTAAAGCACCATAATTTATGCAAAAGTCAGATACTAACTCCATGAGATTTGGGTGTCACACATTAAAGCTGTACTTTAAAAAGATGCATGATGAATGCATGTGTTGTCCTAATCAATCTCAGGCCCAAACAGACCAGCTGCTTTTAGCACTTAGCACTTTCTTTTACCTTAACCTTTTTTTTTACCTTTCTTTTACCTTTTCCACTCGAATGGGTGAGTATACTTGCCCATTGGTACATTGACTCTTGCAAAAATTCGAGTGGAAAAGGTTAAACCTGCTCCTTCTCCTCACATATTGCAGATCATATACTGCTGTTGAGCCCACCCCATGATGGACATTTTTTAAATAGAAGGATTAGGCAACGGCAACAGTGGAGAGTTTAATTTTCCTTAAAAAGTCAAGGATGTGGTCAGTTGTGATACAATTGGAATTGGTCAAAATGCTTTCATCAATAAAAGCTTCCTCAGAATCCATATCAGGTTCCATAGCAGTTATTTTTTATTGCATGTGAATTAGCGAATATGTATTGAAGTGGATGGTGTCTTTTTCCACTTTCATTGCAAACAAATACACTTTCAAAATAAACTGCCTTTGGGAGTTAATCTTGTAAATGTCACTGAGACACTACACAAAAAACATGTGAAGCTTTCAATAAAAACCACTGTAAGAACCCATCACACCTGCTAGTTTAATCAATAAAATCAGACAGCTCCTAGATTTTGTAAGTATGCATTGTGTTTCTTCTGGCTGGAGGCATCATTTCCATCCATTCCATACATTTCCAATTGAAATCAAGATATAATGCATACTTTTAGTAGCAAGTAAAACAGTTTTTTCTGTGTTATGTAACACCAGAAGGTCAATCATCAGAATCAGAGCTGTAACATGTTTCACAGATGCACAAATAGTTTCAGGATCAAACCAAAGAAACTAGGTTGTCAGAAAATTGTAATCAACATGAGCAAATGTAAATTAGAGAAAATATGCAGAACAATGTTATTAACCAAACCAATTAGGACATGTCCCACACAAAAAAAACCAAGCTTCTCACAGTGATCAGGAGTTTGTTTCCTTTTTTTCATCCACAGCAGTGGCAATGACCTTGCCATTCTTCCTTGTCACCTTTTATTTTGTAGTCTGTTAGCCCAGCAAATTTATTTTTCCTGATGTACTAATAATAACAGGTTACAGGAGTAGTGAAATGATGTGAACAAACCTCGTATTTCTCAAAACTAGAAGAAAACAACATTCTCCTATCTGAACTGAACAAGAAAAGCCTTCAAGCCTAACTCAAACTCAAACTCAAAAAAGGGCATTTTGCAGTATTAGTTTTGGCTCATGCCAAATTTGTAAAGAGCATTGCTTTTGGGTTTCTGATGCTGCTATGCTCAGGTGTACAGGCTTAAAATATATTACTCGACTGGCACATCAATTTCCAAATCACCTCCCATGACAATATACCAATGGGCCAATCAAAAGAGTTAAAACAACAACAATGAAGTGAAATAAAAAAAGAGGATACACTGACTGATTACTGAGAAAAAATCCATGCTTTATGGTCTGAATATGTCAATCTAACTACTAAGTACATGCATGATACATTTACTTCCTTATCATATTAACTTTCTCTCTTCAGGTCATATGACAAAAGCTTCATCATTATTTGACAAAGTAGATTTTCTCATGTACAAATAATTATTGCCTGATTTTCAAAAGAAGAGGGCTACACAAAATGATCAAAGGAGAGGGAGACACCAACCTGGGAATCAACTTCCGGAGGAATATTCAAGGGAATATCAGGTTCTCCTTCCATGCCTTCATCATAATATGAACTCTGAGACTGTCCATCCCACTGGCCTTCATCCTGAACAATAAAATAAAATAATTATGAGTATCAGAACTAATTTCAAAGAAAATAAAAAAGCAGGATGGAAAAAGCAGGTTGGAACTGAAACTTTGTTGGACTGAGGAAGATTTCACTTAGATGCTGCTAAAACCTGTGAACGTGAATGCATGGAATAACTCTTTGAGTAAGTGTTAAAGTTACAGTCTGATATAAATAAGTGGAATCAAGGTAACTTGATAACAAGACAATATGGCTCAGTCTGCCTCTCACATGATACAATACAATAAGCATGCTACAATGACAAAATGAATTCATGAAGAATTACTCAATTTTGCCTTATTCATTGATTCACACTACTTCCCTGTCCCATACATAATATGTAATCTTCTAAGCAGCCCTGCAATGGATTCATCAGATAAAAGAAAATACAGTCCTGACCATAATGTGACTGGATTGCTATTTATGGAGATTTTTCAAATATTGGAAAATACGAGGGATCAAACTTACACATAATGTACATCTAGTTAACCTAATACTGACAAAGAGTAGAAGTGGAAAATATCTTTATTGGACATACTGTACTATGCCCCTTAATGAGAAATGTAACTTTTCAACAGAAAATTCCAAACTAAACTCAACTTGGCAACCCTAAAAATGGTTCAATAAGTGTCACAGCTACTTGTTTGCTTTCCCTCTTTAGAAACAGGCTTCTCTAATCTGCCTTCTACCTTTATATGGGTTCATGAATGCATAGTTGTAGTGATTCCCCTCACTTTTATGAAGAATAAAAAGAGGGTCTGAAATTTCTTGCCTGCATTTGTATCTTAGTGTACTGACTGCTGGAGACAAAAAGATCTTTCTGTTTTCTGTCATTCTGGCATAGTGGGCTTACATTTTAAAAATTTCATCATGTAGACTAATAGATCAAAGCTGAATTCATGTAATATGTCAGGCCACCATGTGATCCAAATCAAAGAAGTTTCTCATTGCTTCATTATTCCTTACCACAGTGACTACTGGAAAGAATATTTTTGCTTTTAGGCCCAAGACTGCCTGGAATGTACCCAATTCAAAAGAAAAGAATAATGCACAAGTTTGCAACAAATTAAACTACATACTGCACTTCCTGGAGCCCCTGTACTGCTTTGAGTTGTATCATCGTGGATTTCCGTTACTTCATCTTCCTGCTTTATGGTATCAACTGAGCTTGGACCTTGTTGAGGCTGTTGCATGGCTCCCATTTGAGATGATAGATGTGCCTGAAACAAGAAACCATCCTAATGAACACCATACAGCATCAATGGCCAGAAAAGTCAACAAATTGAGCAGGGTTGTAAACTCATGCCAGTCTTAAGCTGACACTAACTGATTCAGCCTTATTTCCAACCCGTGGCACAGAAAGATGGGATCTTGCCAGTTTAGCAGGTGGGAGCAACGAGTCACTATACTCATGATGAACAGAACTCTTGCGCTTGTGAGCCAAAGCATCCTCCACTCCTGCCACAGGTATTGTTGTTCCACCCATTCCATGTGACACAAAACTACTTTTGGACTTCTCGCCTTTCAGTCCTTTTACTTCCAAGTGTTCAGCAATTTCAATGAACCTTTCTAGATCCAAAGATGGAACTTCCACTTCTCCACTGTACATAAATTCAATCACAAGCTTCAGCAGATGCATTTCAATTCCATAGAAATGAATGATTGGAGTTCCAGTTCCATCCCTGTTGAGCATCCGCTCAAAATAGCCACTTCCAGCACTGAGCACCAATTTATGAGCCTTGAAAAACTGCCCATCACAAGAAAGTGTGACATCTACAAACATATCTCGATGACGTAGAATCTCAAAGTTGTGAAATGCCTCAGCATGATGAGAATTCCACTTCAGATTATACTTGCTGGACATCTTGGCTGCACTGCAATGCCAATTCCTTTGACTGAGGTCCTATACAAAAGGAAGATACTAGAGTTAAATATCCTTCATAATGAAAAAAATTCTATCTTAAGACATCTACATACTTAGGAATAAAACAGTATTAATATCAAATATCTACTGGTCATGCATTCTTCTCACTTACAAGCCTCCAATGCTCTAGCAAGTAATCAAGAAAGACCACTTGATAACTGGGAGTCAAGTATAGATGCAATATCCTACAGGAAATATCTTCATTCATAAGGATAAGACACTGTGTGTTGATATGGAGTGTGCATGGGTGTAGTTCTGTAACATCACATATGACTATAAAAGAAAAAGGTCCCTGTAACATTAAGTCCATCCAGTACTTTAAAGTCCATGATACATTAAGTCCAGGATGGTGGGTGATCACCAGTCCTTGGATATTTCATGTCTACTGATAGATCTTCACCTCTTCCTTTAGATAAGGAGGTGAACAGGTAGGCACACTAACATGTATGCATTCTTGACTCAACCAGTTGGCCATATACCCTCAATCAACAGAAAGGATGAACTAATCCATCAGAGCTTGGACTGAAATTATGCTCTAACTTCAAGCACTATACAATACACTGCCATAATCCCATCAAGCTAGTGAAACTCGAGATCCATTCAACATTAACATCCCCATTTTGGCTGTTTGAGTAGGTCACTATTAACCAAATGTTATTTATCCCTCAAGATAGTAATTTTACTTGGGGCACTGTTGGATAACACCCGAAGCTGAGAGTATGTACTCAGGAATTTCACTTGGGTCAAGAGCGTGTGAGCTATGATGGGGTCTTAAGGAAACCCTCCTACACCTGGCCAGTGGGGAGTATCATATTGGCCTAGAAGCTAGATTCACCATTACAGTTGACTATAACATGCTAAATGTAAAAATTTTGTATATGTGGATGACTTAACAACCATTATCTTTGCAACACTTTAATCAAGCTCTCCAGGACCTGCTGCTTCTACAAGCCTTCAGATCCACCCAATCTTGACAGAAATACTTAATTTCCAACATCCTGCAAAGATCTGGCCCTCTCAATAGATGACACATCACTAGATCACTAGCAATGCAACTTTTCCTCGTACTTTGGAAATTATATCACTAACCAATGGGACATCATGATCCATCCTACCAGTTCCATATAACACTGGCACCAGGTGTTGCTTGCCAACCTGGCATCAACCTAGAACCAACCTGATAGAAGGCAAAGAGTGGACAAGAGACAATGTAGGCTATGTCTATCATCTCCCATTGCCACAGAGTTCCATCAGTTTATAAGGCCTGAATACTGAAACCTCCTTTAGTTAGTGATCTCTTATTTACCCCAAGGACTCCTTGGAGAAAAAGAGCTCCTTCACTGAAAGGCTTTCATTTTGCCTCAATTGAGTTTAAGCAGTTGGGCCTAAGTGCTTGAGCCCTCTACAACAGAATCCAAGAACCACCTTGCATTGAGACAATGATGACATAGTAGAGAATGAGAGCCAGTAAGTGTTTTGTCAGGAAACTGACAAGATATCTCTTTAGCATAAGAGCATGCCCTTGGAGAGAAGAACCAGTAGGATCAGAGAGACAAGAAGAGGAAACTAACAAGGTAGCAAACAAATTTTTAAAAATCACTATTGAGAGGGAATTATAACTGAGACCACAAAAGAAACTCAATTCCTGATAAGAGGAAGATGGTGCAGATGGCTATTCAACTATCATGATGTATTGATTTATTGTGTCACCAACTCCTCCTCAGCGCATTTCCGCCCTACATGCCTATTGTTTTCCACTAAGCCTACCCCTCCTTCTAACGTTAAACCTGTAGGTTCCTGGTGCCATCAAAATTTCTTCATCTTGTCTCACAAATAACTAACCAGATTGAATCCCAAGCCTGGAACCAGGATCCATCCAGGAAGGAGTATATGTTGCAAGCAGGGAAAATATTTGAGAAATCAAGATGTGATCTTGCCTATCAGTTCGGGGCCTGTTTTTTTTTTTACTGTATTGTCTTACATCTCAGGGCTTGTTTCAAAAGCTTCGCGAGAATCTTCTTCAGCCAGCAGGATTTAGTGTCTATGATAGGCCTAGGCCAAAATGTTGTTTCCTTTACTTAAGGAACGTGATCACACTTGAATCTTGTGCTGACTGTTTCGCACATCAAGTTTCGAGTTTCCATTATCGACTCGGAAACGACGATCATGCTTTGAGGCTGCGGTACACGTGCAGGCACCCATACTGTGCCAGACCCTGCACCAAAACAGACACGAAACATGTCGTCCCCCTCCCATACCTCCCTCTCCCCCCGTACTGAGTTAATACACAGCTCTGGCGATGAGTTCACCCAACCTATCCAGAGGTTTCCAGAGGCCACTGTATAGATGGGGATGGCTGGATGGGTCCTTTTGCCTGCCCCCCCCCCCTCTCTAAATCCGGCCCTGCACTGTCCCTTTAATGAAAACCGGTTTTTCCTATGGGCCCACCACCAGCATAACTCACGCCTCCACCGGTCTTACGCATGACGGAATCTAGCATTCGTTAGATGCCCCAAGAGCCGAAACACCAGCAGTGCCCGAACCCATATGCGAATGCAAGATCTCATCGCGCAAGCACCGTCCGAGCATGGAATATGAGCATGTCATTGTCATCTCTATTAAGGGAAGCTTCATACACATCCGCCAATGACAATGAATAAATAGACTATGGTTCATCCGTTCAATGAGAGATCACGAGGGTTTCTGACCCTGTCTGGCAGCTTGCAAGTCAGCAATGACATTCGTGGCGAGCCGAGACGGAACATACTCAGGGAAATCATCCTCCATATTCTTCTCGTAATTAATTCAAGGTCCACGAAGATGTCCCCTTCCCCCTCCTCCGGCTGATAACGGTGAAGAGGCAGAAGAGCAAAGATTGGAATGACTTTATTGTCGGTACTAATCAGCGCAGCTGGAATGAGAATAGAGGCAATTCCGTTAGGCATACATTATTAAACGAAACCGCGATACACGCGGGCACTTCGCCCCCCACGAATCATAAAATTTTCATCTTGAAGCGAGAGGTTCCTGCAGTCCTGCACGACCGCAATGCGTGCGGGGAACTGGGTCGGCTCGACCCGAAGGATAACTGGCATCGGACACGCACGGCCGAGACTGCATTACAGGCGATCTCTCTCCTTCTCGGAGGCCCATTGAGAAAGAAATAACCGAACTCGTAAAGGAAGACCTAGCAGAGCAGCCTGCCCCACGCGGACGCGGGGCACGGGGCACGTGAAGGCACGGACGACGCACTCCCCGACACGGGAGATCACGGTGTCCGTTTAAAAAAAGGGTCTTGCTGTGGCTTTGGCACATCGTGCGATCGACAAAAATTGATCGAGGTAACGTGTTAATTCTGTCGTAAGATAAGAACTATGAATTCCAGCTATGACAAGACGAAACGGTTTCATATTGGAATATGCATTCGCCAGGGCACTAATAACCGGGATTCGATGGATTTAATCAAGACCTCTGACCATTGATACCAGCCACAGTACCCAGAACAAGTAAACTGTCGTCGACTTGGGGATGAAAAATGAAGATATCTCTCTGGGGGATGGAGCGGATGCGGAGCCTTCACACCCCGCCGACGAGGCGGTTGGGCGTGACGAGAACAGCCCGTGCGAAACCGCGTGGGTCCAATGGGGTCTGCACTTCTGGTACTTGTGACGTCGCAGTCGCTTTGCCTCGTCCGATTGTCCCCGCCACGAGTGGCTGAGTCACAGAATGGCGCCGATGACCCAAAGGAACTAAAGATGGAATATTACGACGAGGCTCGATGTGAGATGCAGCCGTGACGTCAGAGGTAGGACCGGCGGGGTCGGTACTTGGAATGCCGACACTGTCGCTCTTCCGCGATCGGCGAACATGCCGCCTTTTCGTGGAGACCTGACGGCTCGTTCCCTCGCCTCTTGCGCGATTGCAGAAACATTTTTAACTGCTTCGGAACCTCGATTTCACGATCGATACGTTTAGTTTCGACTTCTCGACCACGACTCCACCTGTGGCATGTCGACACCTCGACATCGGCATTCCCGGTCGAGACCTGGACTTCGGCACTCCCGGAACCCTCCAGAATGTGGTGATTTCCATCTTCCCGGTCGACATCGAAGGACGAGAGTCCGTCGGCATTCGCGGATGTAGAAACGGACGGAGGGCCAGAAATTCGGCATTCCGGGAGTCTCCCCCTCCCCTTTCGTCGAGACGGCCGGAAGTCGTACTTGCAACTCTGCATACAAATCGTGACTAAATTAATCCTCACCCATGCCGCCCGAGACAGGCGGGACGATGCCGGACGAGGTCGGCTCACGACCTAAATGCACTAAATTGCACTATAGCAAACGCACCATGCTGAACGAGCATGGACCAAAGAGTGTGAGAGATGAGGCATGCGCAATTCCATCTCTGGTTCTAGCACTCGCCTCTTGCATGCAGGAGAGGCTGGTGCCGAAGTCAAGTCGCAGAGGGTTCACGCGCCTTCACGCTCCCACTCTCACGCTTCTTCACCCGCCATGCACGTGAGTGCCGAAATCGAGGAGGGTTTGCATATACTGTATGCTGCCGGGAACCCCGCCCTCCCCGAAGACGATCGCGTCTCCATCAGAGCAGTTTCTTCCTGGCTGCCGGTGCGACGGCGTCACGTCGGAGAAAGATGGATCGAGTCGTCCGGTTCTCGGACCACCTCCGTAAGTGAAATTCTATAGTATCGGATAATATCACCGCGCACGACACGCCGAGAGCTGTCGCGTGACGTCGACCGAACGTGAGGGAAGCTTTCATCATCCCGAGACCAGCAGACGACGGTCGAGCGATCAAACACAACCGTACCCAAATCCCAGTACAGTGATTTCCACTCGAGTTTGGCAATTTTTCACTCGACCCGACGCTCGTGCACGAGGAACGTATATCCCATACACAGGTGTCCGAGTCGAGCGAAAAATCGTCAGACTCAAAATGAACACGACGTCCACAATTTCCACGAAATCCCATCGAAGATGCTAAGTCGCACGGACGGCTGAGGCTGGCTGTACGGATTACGGGCATTAAGAGATTACGAGGAGAAATTCCACGTTCTACTCAGTGCGGAGCCGTTCGAGTCAAGTTGCAACAGGTACGATGCCCCCCCCGAACCGGCCATTTTGGGCTTTGAGAGGCGCTGAATCTGATAATGGGATGGAAAAATAGTTCGAGTTTCGTTGTTTTACCTCTACAATCCTGCCGAGAAAAAAAAAGTGTATCTCCGCGTGTGTTCGTACAATCGAAGGCCTGGGCTGCCCTGAAATGAGAGACTCTTGCAGGAAAGGTGTTTCGATATTCCTTCCTACCGAACCTTCGAATACTGTTTAGTGAAGACGTCTCGCGCTGCATGTGACGCTGTGTGATATTTTTGCAGGGGTTGGGCCGGACTCAGACAAAGCCGAATCCCATGTTTCGGGAGAAGTCGAGTCCCCCGGGAACAAATCACGGAATTTCCGATGCCCTTGGATGCCATAATGAAAAAATGAATTTAATTTTTTTTTTTATGGTAAACACACGAGAAACGAGGTACATCGCAATCACAGAACTATTTTACCCCCCATGATATCATTTTTAGCATACTTTTGGAGACCTAGAAGTTCACCATCACAGACTGATCACAGACACAATAACGCCGAGGCTAGCAACGAGTGGGAGAGACGGGCAGTTTCCAATTCCAGGAAAAGGGTGAGGGAGAAAGAGGGTGTCGCAGGGGGTGAAACTTGGTGGCTAGGGTTGCCAATTCTCCCGGTTTCGTCCCTTTCCGACTGCTTCGCAAAGAACTCCGAGACCCAGATTCTCCCTGTTTCACTCGGAGGGGGGGGGGGTCGAGAGATTCCGGGCTGTCCCGTAGTCCTAGGGCCTTGCATTCATCCCAGTTGGTAAAAAAGCATCGGGTTACGAATATCACTTCAGACGGAAGCTTATGAAACAAGCTGGGCAAGCCCAGCCCAGTAGTGAGCCTCCTTTCATTTTAGGAGACCCGCGTTTCGGCACCCAATTGAACAAAATGCCATCTCTTTCTAGTCCTCGGCCATCAAGAACATCATTTTTTCAGTTACGTTGGAAAATTACCCCCGATGCCCATGAAATGATGGGAGGATGGAGGGTTGTGCGTGCGTGGAACCATCCGCCACGAAGGTTGGAAGGGAACCGACAGCTTTGGTCGCTGACACGGCACCGCGCATAAAGCCTGGGTCGTACGCGCATGCGCATTGCGATCCACATCCTGAAGGACTCACGGATACTCATGCCTTCCCCTCCGTGACCAAATTTCAAGTACAAAATTTGCAATAAAATTGCCAATTTTGGTATAAATTCGTCACAAAACGAACTCAGCTTGTATCTTTTTCATATCAACCTGCTTGCCAATTTTTGCATTGGTCAGTTAAATATTTTCTTAGTTATCGTCAGTGGCGTAGCGAGGGGGGGGGCTTCAGCCCCCCCAACTCTGGTCAGAATGCGCCCGCCCCACTCCGACGAGAAGTTAGCCCCCCCCATTGACGAAAACCTGGCTACGCCACTGGTTATCGTCGGACAACCAAAGTGTGACACACGGATGGACAGGACGGGACCATTAGTGGTCCCTTTCTGTTCAAGAAAGAAGGCCCACTAAAAATGGAGGAGAGAAGCAGATCGAGGGGAGACGTAGAGTTTGTACCCCCCCCCCCCCCAACCTAGTCATCAACAACACCGTCCAAACTTATTCCCCAAAATATGAACTAGTTGCTCCACCTAGGGCAAAAATCCTCGGCACACCACGGAAGCTAGGCCTAATGGATCAAGATTGCTCTACTAAAAGCAAAAAACCACCAACCCTTCTCAGCGCTCGAACTCTGACACGTGAGTCTCCAGGTCTGATTCGTCGGAGAGTGAGCAACCCTGGTCTAACCAAGTCTCGTTTTCACGCCCACGATCGCTGGGTCTCACCGAGTGGGACCGAACACAGATCAGAAGCGCACTGGACTCCGAATTACCACAGCCGCCCCAAAACGCTGACTAAGGTCAGAGGCTAAGAACAGGGTAGGTCCCCCAGTGAGAGAGAGAGAGATCCCGGACCCGCCTGCGCTTGCTCCTCGGTTGCCTTCTTTGCCTCCCACGTAGTCGCACTCATTTCTTTCATGGCCGTTGCAGTGAACTGTTCTCTGTCTTCCTCTAGTTTGATCTCGGTGAACCTCCCCTTACAGGTAGAGGAATTTTTCTCACTCGATCCATCTCTCGTCGATCGACCCACCCTTTCGTCGCAGTCAAGCTTAAGCCATCCGTCGACGTCTGCATCGCACTCGCATCGGCGCCTTCATCGCGCGGCCGAGTCGACGGAACGAGCCAAAACCCACTCCAGGGAAAAAAAAAAAAACACTCTGGGACGTCCGAACCTTCACGAAGGTCTTATCGGTGCAATTATTTCTGGAGAATCTGAAGCCGTGGAGACGATGGGGCGACGTCCGTCTCGCCCCAAACCGATCTCGGCCCGAGATGCCACTCGAGCGAATGAGATCAATTGTGACGAACCTCGTTCGGACACATTCACGAAACGAGATTAGTTTCCCTGAGGGCCCTGTTACACCTGGCGAGTACTCGCGAGATCCATTCACTTAGCGTAAAATCCCACTCGCTAGCGAGTACTCGCCGGAAGTTTGAAATCTTTCAAGCTCGTAGCGAGTGCTAGCGAGTGAGGTGTTAAACTAAGCGAGTGGCCCTAGCGAGTGGGATTTTACTCTAAGTGAATGGCTCTAGCGAGTACTCCCAAGTGTAACAGGGCCCTGACGCGATTTTGACACGTGACACCCAAGGAGAACGCAGAAACGAGTAAAAAAAATATATATATATATATAGTAATGGACCTAATATTAAAGAAAGATAT
>CAJPEV010004792.1:3452-19208 GCA_905338385.1 Darwinula stevensoni
GAGAGAGAGAGGGGGGGGGGGGGAAGGAAGTTTGAAAAAAATAAAGACAATTGAAAATAGGTTTTCACATTACTTCAATAAATTATGAGCGTACAAACTGCAATTTCAAATGGAATCCGAATTCTGAGAACAAAAATACTTAGTTACGATACTACTCGTAACTGTGCATCGTGTATCGTGCACTACTTGCAAGCTTTAAGGAATAGGTCCATGGCTTGTATTTTTTTTTGCAAAGTATTATGATTACTAGTATTATGAGTCTCAATGCATGAAAAACCAAATCTAGTAATTATGAATTCCTAATTATTCATAGGTACCAAAACCAGTCTCATGGACGTTGCTGCATCAAAATGCCCCTCTCGCACACTTTCAAATCCAAATTTTTAACAACGCTCCATTCTTCTCCAGTGCAGACTTCGATGGAAGGAGTTCCCACCCCTCCGACGGCATAGAGGTCTCCTTCGAAAGAAATGAGGCCGTGGTTCCATCTCCCCTCTTTCATGGGAGGCAGGGTACGCCAATCGTTCATCCTCGCATCGTACGCAAAGGCTTCTGAAAGCAATCTGTCTGGATCCCTGTGACCGCCTGTGCTATGGATGTCACCATGATGTACGGCGAGACCGGGAACGCACCCGCAACCCGGCCATGGAGTCAGCTCGCTCCAGATGTTCGTCCTGGTGTCCAGCCGCTCGTGCCTCATCCAACCGTACCTCCCTCCGATGACGTGGAGACAGGAATCGAGGAACACGGCCGACGCCGCATGACAGTTGTATCTCATATTAGGTAGTGGGATCCATTTCCACGATCCCAGATCGAACTGGTCCGCATAACTCCAGCCACTGTTCGTGGACAACATAGACGACGTCACCCCACAGACAAAGATGGAGTCGAACCCAACAGCTGAAGCCGGCCACTGCACGCTGTTGCGCGGTGAAGGAGCAACCGCCCATTCCTTCGCGTCCAAATCGTAAACCTTCATCGCTCCACCTCCAAACAGGAAGAGCTTCCCATCCACAGCCGCGAAAGCCTTCAAGGAGAGATCGTCAACAGCAGGCCATGGGTAAGTGGTGAGGACGCGGACAGACCACTCCCTTGGCCTGACGGAAAGGATCTGGTTCATTTCTTCGTTCCTCTTCCCCAAGCACCAGAATGTATTGGGATTGTAATAGAAGCCTCGGGGCTTCCTTTTCTCTAAAGGCACGACGTCTCTTAACTCTGGTATGTAGAAGTTCTTCGCTTCCATCACGAGAGCGAGGCATTGGATGTCGTTCGACATTCCTGGATCCCTCAAAACATTTTCTTCCAAATAAGACAAAGGGAGCAAAGGGAGTCTCACTTGATCAAGGAGTTGTGCAGCACCTATCGCTCGAGACGGATCATGCCTCAGCCATTTCTGCATTCCCTCGTAGACGTCCTCTTCAGAGGAGACATCCAGGTCGTCTCTGCCCAGGAGCGTCTTCAGTGTCTCAGCCTCCAGAGAAAGGAATCCTTGGGTGTGAATCACTTCGCGAAAGTGATCTGATATGAACTCCAATGCTCCCTTTCTCAAAGTTTCCAGTTCGAGCTCTTTAGCAATGTAGTAGAAGCAGAAAACATTTTCGAGTCTCAGCATTCCCAGATCATCTCTGCTCAGGAGCATCTTCACAGTCTCTGTTTCCAGTGAAAGGAATTCCTGTGTGTTGATCACTTCTTGCAAGTGATCTGAGATGAAGTTCAATGCTCCCTTTCTCAATATTTCAAGATCAAATTGCTCGGCGATGGAGAAGAAGTTGAAAACATTTTCGAGTTTCAGCATTCCCTTTAATATCTCTGCGTATTCGCGATAGAGGAAGTCGATCTGAAGAAAGTGGGAGTCCTTGAGGACGGCCAGGGCGACGTCTTCCTCATCCGTTCCGTATCTGTCCTCGTGGATGAAATCCCAGATCACCTGGAATCCTTTCTTGGAGACGTTTGGCAACAACACGACCCCGTCTCTGGATTCCTTCATCTTGGTGAGGAACATGCTCTTGAAGACAGGTGATGCTGATGCGAGCACGAAGCGGCTTCCGTGGAAGGACTCGTCTTGGACGTTGATGACGACGTCACAGAGAGCGACATCCTGCTCTCTCGAGGTCTGGGCGAGACCCTTGGAAAGGAAACGGTATCCCTCATCCGTTTTGTCCCTTTTCCCGTCGCCGTCTCCGATCGTGTTCATCTCCATGATCGATGGGAACCTGCAAATCAAGATACGTACAGGATTTAGTGACTTTAAATTACATACACCTTCTTCTCCTCCCCTTCCCCAATATCTTTCTGCATGAAGACGCCTGTCTTCATAAAGTAATTGACCAGTTCGTATGAGGAACTTTCGGCGACGTGAGGCGAGAATACGACGGCGAAGAATATGATCTCCACCTTGACCATTGATAAATACTCGAAATCCATTGCTTTCCCCTTCCCCCTCAAGACAAAGGGTCCCAAGAGTGAATTAGACACACCTTGAAGGAAATGCTTTTGTTCTTGGTTCGCGTGTCGTCAAAGCACTGTGCACATTTCTGAAACGGGTCGTTCTAAAAAAAAAATAACAATAAATGTTTTATCGGTGCTCTAGCTCTATGAATACATCCAGCGCTTCTGCATGACACATACCGCCAAATTTTCCTCCGATAACCCTGTGTAGGGGGTGGGAGGGGAATGTGTGCATTCAGTTGAAAATCTCTCAATCACTGACACTGAAGATTTGAATGTTTGACACTTGCACAGATAGTATGTGTGGACGTTAGGTACGAGTATTCCAGCCTTCCCGAAAATAATGGCCATAGCCATTCCCTGATCGAAGGTGACTCAGGTACAACGGTCGCCCTGGCAACCTCACGATAAAAAAAAATCCCTTCCTCTTTCCATGCGCGGGATGCCATTCCCTTGTCGAACCTTTTTATTCCTCCCGGTTTGTATCATTTGGCCTTGAAACACGGCTGGTAGCTTCTACTCCACCAGTTAAATTCGCTTTCGAAAGTCTTGCCATGCAGAGACGATCAGGCAAAACAGGCCAAGTCTGCATAAGAACTTCAAGGACATCAAGTAAAGTCGGGCATGCGAAGAAAACGCGGACGATAATGGAGGCGCATCGCGATGGACGAGCTCCTTAAGGAGGGAGTCATCCCTTTCGTCCACGATGTGGGAAAAGGTATCCATGCACCCAGGATGGATGGAAATCTCGGAGAGCACCAGTGTTTGGACGCTGTGGGTCATTCCGAACCCAACCAAAATCAATAGGCGCTTCCGAGTCTATTTCCTTATTCAAGCCCTTTTCGCTACAAAATTCCACCTCCTCGTATTCCTCTCTAAAAGCATCTGGAGAACGAAATTCGTCAGACGTCTTACCCTTCCATCACACAATCGCTCGAACAAATTTGAACCACCAACTCCTCAGGATTGCGGAGAGGACTAAATCTCGATTTTGCAGATATGAATTTCAATCGTTTTTTTTTTTTCTTCCCCCATGCGCAGCCACTTCGGGGAGAGTGGGGTTTTCCGATATCGCAAGAAAGATATAGCTTTTTTGGACCCGAAAAGTGCCCACATTGCGATGCTTCATTTCGCTATGAGAAATGAAATTAGCGGTAGTTCATTTAGACGGAGCGCTCGGGCTCGAGTCCCTTCCTCCACGGTTGTCGGATTCATGACTGCTTCCACTCTCGTATCGGTGCTCCACGGACATCCCTGAATCAACAGGATGACTTCTAACGTGCGTTCGAGCCTCGGAGGTATTCTTTCCCCGCACGTCGTCGTGATGGTTCGAGGAACTCCACATCGGCCTAACGTTGCACGTCTTCTCAAGACTGTTTCTTGAAAGTGAGAATATCCCTATAATCGGCCTAACTTCAACCTCATCGAGATGCCCCGAAAATTCCGAGATGGACCCTTATAGGCTTTATTGCCCTGGAAAGTCGAGGGTTGAGGTTCTTCTATCGTCGAGGTGGGAGTTTGTTTAAATTAATTGGGTAGAATAATTAGAAGAAGTCCAAATTTCAGTTTCTTTTTTTTTTTTTAGCCATGGAACATTCATACCACTTTATATCATCAACAGTTATTTTCTTGAAAAATCAAGTCACGCGTTGATTTATAAATCTGTGGATCTAATAAATGTCTCTGCAAACTTTTATTTTACTGTAGCAATTCCGATGAAGTTCATTAGTTCCAAACTTTCAGTTTCGGACCTAAATAATCCTCACCCATCATCAAAATCGCTAACGTCACTAACGCCAAAATTATTGGAGATTCGTTTTTTTTTACGTAGTTTTTAGATGGACGGCAATCGCTGAGAACTTTTATCGCGAAATCCGAGATGACTAAGTGCACTGTCTGGTTGACATCGCATGCGATCCCCCCAAATGCTTCATATTCTGACAATTTACGCCGTAGTAACGTAAGTGCTACCTGAGCTTAGATGGCTTGACCCTGTTGACAAAAAAGTCTGACTCCGGGACGATGCAGGCTCGAATTGAGAACGCAATCGGCCAGGGGGGAGGGCAGGGGAGTCTGACAATAGTTGAAAATCTCAGCGCAGCTGAGCAATGCAATGCGCATGCGCAGTCGAAAGTCAAATGTTTTCCATGAGACAAGCCACTTCATTCCGAATCCTTGATGCAGTGGGTTACTCTCTGGTTCTCCACAGTGTTCGTAGCACTATATCGGTTTCTTTCGAATAAACGAATGCACTCTGGCTCTTTATGGAGGATTTCCGACCACTCTGCATCGCTTTGAATTGTGTTAATTTCCACTAGATCCTTCTGACGTAATAAGGGTGTGGCTTCAAGCGAATTTGGAGAAGTGATGGTCGTGCATGTCTTGTGCGTAATATAAATTGTTACCATACATGCGTTTTGATTCCCAAATCACGTCAAATGCCACTTCGAATATTCATTGTCTATATGTCTGGATGGGCGAAATTTCCCCGCACACTCCCTCAAGAACCCTCCGTTCCCACGACCCTCGCTCTTCACAATCCTCCAATTCACAGTGGGGGTATTCCGTTGGGCCCATCTGCTACGAAGCGCGTGAGGGAGGCTCACGGCGAGCACTGGAAGGCTTCATGAAGTTTAGCAGGGCCGTTCGTGCTTTTGACGCAGGGTCAGACGTACGTGAAGCCAAAAAAGAAAGGGAAACGGCAATGGAAAAGGTCGAAATGGTCTGTTTCCTTTACTTTCAAGAATTTTTTATGTTTTGTTTTTTTTCCGTGATCACTGTAGCTTCCTTGAAAACATTCGTTTGCAGAATTAACCAGAGGGTTAAAGGGAGGAAACATGAGACTTAGGACCAGAACGTTTTGTATACTATTTTTCTTTGCAAGTCGACTTGCGAAGAAAACTTTCATAGTGTGGACGTCATTGAAAGTTTCCTTCGCAATAATTTTTCTTTCCGAGTCCTCTTTGCAAGAGAGTTTCAAAAGTATAAACCCAGTCTACATTTCTTGCATAGAAGGTGAAAGATTTCAGTGTCGAAAATGGAGTGGGACAGGGAAAAGACTGTTGAGTTGAATTAGAAATGTCGAAATGAAGAGTGCCTTTGGAACGTGAAAAGTGTCCTGTACAAGGACAAGAAAACAAACCAAGATGGTTGGTCTAATTTTGCAATGGAATCGGAAGTACCGGTGGCTGACAGGCAAAGTAAAATTCAAAATTCCAGTGGAATGCAAAGAAGAAAGTGGACATTTCCATGAGGAATGGATCAGGCAGCGATGAAATTTACCACTTAGCAACACGCTCTTTTTTTGCCGCTTAATATATCTATGAAGCAAGCACCCTAATCAACATGTTGAACTTGCTTCCAGAGGTCTCATCAAGTCACCGCCTACCAATCAGACATTAAACAACGGCCCTTTTTGGGGAGCGGCTTGAGGGAAGGATTCGCCCTACTCCCAAATACTCCTGGAGTTAAACCAGTCCTTTCCGAAGCGCTCAATCTAACGATCTTGAAATTTCGCTATATCTGTCGGCACATCTTTACGAATTTTGCTAACCACGTTTCCTTCGCAAAAACCTTCGAGGTAACCTTTGCCGTCGATTAATATGACCCCATAGTCGCAATTTAAATCGGATTATTTGGTACGTTTTATTCATTAATATTCAGCCATACGCTGAAAATTCTGACCAATTCCATTGTATGCTAGTATGAGCTACTTTACCAAATTTCATCAAGATTACTCTACTACTTCTTGGTCATGGTTTTCTTTGGCGAAGAACATATCATTTGTATCATTTGTAGATCATTCATTTGTATTTTATTTATTTTCAAAATGATTATGAAACTGGGCATGGAAAGTGAGTTAGGAGGGGAAAGGGGGCGGTTCCCCGCTGCATTGAATGCATCTCGGAAACCACCGTTGAATCAAAAATTGGTGCCAAACAGAAGCTCGTGAAAGACCCTTACCTCGTTACTTGTCAAATTCTAATGACTGTTAAAAAGCGATTGGGAGATGGGCAACTACTCAGGAAAAGAGAAGGTGCAAAATTGAACAAATCAAAGGAGTTTGAAAAAGCATCCAATTAAACGTCAACACAGGTTCCTTTGTGACGCGACATCCCTGAACACATCAAAAGTCAAACTTCATGAAATAGACCCACAACACTAAAATTGCGCAGTGAGTATATTTTTAAGAAACCCAAATCTGCGAAAGCGAGTGGAAAAGCTTAACTTTGTTTTCTTCTGAATCATGCATATGGGAGATCATGGAAGTTGCATCAAACAGCCTCTCTCACACACGTTCAAATCCAGTTTTTTAACGACGCTCCATTCTTTACCATTGTAGACTTCGATGGAAGGAGTCCCAACCCCACCGACGGCATAGAGGTTTCCTTCGAAGGAAATGAGGCCGTGGTTCCACCTCCCCTCTTTCATGGGAGGCAGGATACGCCAAGCGTTCATCCTCGCATCGTAAGCGCATGCCTCTGATAGCAATCTGTCCTGATAATTATAACCGCCCGTGCTATGGATGTAATCACAATGGATGGTGAGGCCAGGAGCGCACCCGGCGTTAGGCCACGGATCCAGTGCGTTCCAGGAATCCGTCCGGGTGTCCAGTCGCTCGTGCCACATCCAATCGTATTTCCCTCCGATTACGTGAAGGCAGGAATCGAGGAACACCGCCGACGCTGAATGACATTTGTATCTCATATTAGGTAGCTGGATCCATTTCCACGATCCAAGATCGAACTGGTGCGCAAAAATCCTGCGACCGTGCTTAGACAGCATGGACGATGTCACCCCACAAACAAAGATGGAGTCGAACCCAACAGCTGACGATGGCGACTGCACGCTGTGGAACGGTGAAGGAGCAACCGCACAGGCCTTCGCGTTCAAGTCGTAAACCTTCATCGCTCCACCTCCTACCATGAACAGCCTCCTATCCACCGCAACAAAAGCACTCAAGGAGAGATCAGCCGCAGGCCATGGATAGGCGGTGAGGACGCGGACAGACCATTCCCTTGGCCTGAGGCAAAGGATCTGGTTCGATTCCTCGTTCCTCTTCCCCAAGCACCAAAATGTATTGGGATTGTAATAGAAGCCTCGGGGCTTCCTTTTCTCTAAAGGCACGATGTCTCTTAACTCTGGTATGTAGAAGTTCTTCGCTTCCATCACGAGGGCGAGACACTGGATGTCGTTGGAAATCTCCGGATCCCTCAAAACATTTTCTTCCAGATAAGACAAAGGGAGCAAAGTGAGTCTCACTCGACCGAGGAGTTCTGCCGCTTCTGCCGCTCGACACGGAACATGGCTCAACCATTTCTGCATTCCCTCGTAGACATCTTTTTCAGAGGAGACATCCAGGTCATCCCTGCTAAGGAGCGTCTTCAGTGTCTCAGCCTCCAGAGAAAGGAATCCTTGGGTGTGAATCACTTCGCGGAAGTGATCAGATATGAACTCCAACGATCCTTTACGCAAAGTTTCCAGCTCAAGTTCTTCTGCGATAGAGAAGAAGTTAAATACATTTTCGAGTCTTATCATTCCCAGATCATCTCTACTCAGGAGCATCTTCACAGTCTCTGTTTCCAGTGAAAGGAATTCCTGTGTTTTGATCACTTGTTGCAAGTGATCTGAGATGAAGTCCAATGCTCCCTTTCTCAATGTTTCAAGCTCGAATTGCTCGGCGATGGAGAAGATGTTGAAGACGTTCTCGAGTCTCAGCATTCCCTTTAGTTTCTCTGCGTATTCGCGATAGAGGAAGTCGATCTGAAGAAAGTGGGAGTCCTTGAGGACGGCCAGGGCGACGTCTCCCTCCTCCGTTCCGTATCTTTCCGCATAGATAAAATCCCAGATCACCTGGAATCCTTTCTTGCAGACGTTTGGCAACAACACGACCCCGTCTCTGGATTCCTTCATCTTGGTGAGGAACATGCTCTTGAAGACAGGTGATGCTGATGCGAGCACGAATCGGCTTCCATGGAAGGACTCGTCTTGGACGTTGATGACGACGTCACAGAGAGCGACATCCTGCTCTCTCGAGGTCTGGGAGAGACCCTTGGAAAGAAAACGGTATCCCNGGTCCCAATTTTTCCTGTTTGGCAGGCAAATCCCCTCAGGACATGAGGCAATTCCTTTCTCACCCAGGGACGCTTACGCTTCATTGCTTTCCCGGTGGGTTTCCTTCTTTCTTTTCTTTCTACTGCTCGCCAACTGAGAACTCAAGAAAAAAGGTATTTCTCTCTCTCTCTCTCTCTTCCCTTCGCTGCCGCCGATCGCGTTCGCTAAGGCGAACGGGAGCTAGTTGCAGTTTGTCCCAAGGGGCGAGGGTGGCAAGGCAGACCGAACCTGCCTAAATTTATTTAGGGTGACGTACGCACTTTTCCATTCGAATTTGAAATATCCATTAATTATCTCTAGTTTTTGTAAGAAATCTTTCAGAACCATTGCGTTTCCTCTCGAACGGTGCAAAAAGAGCAAATTTCGAAATATGGGATTTGGGCTGGGGTTTAGAGGCTTTAATATGACCTTTACAGCAACGCGGGAGTGGGGATGGATCGTAATCCTTTCCCCTGATGAATCGAATTGCCTCCACTGAGATGTCAAAAGTCATGTCAATGTCATATCTGAGATGTCCCGCTGTATCGAATACATCTCGGAATCCATCATTGAATCAAGTATTTGTGCAAAGGAGAACCTCACGAAAGACCCTCATCTCGTTACTTGTCAGATTCTACTGACTGTTAAAGAGCGATTGGGAGATGGGCAACTACTCAGGAAAAGAGAAGGTGCAAGATAGAAAATATCAAGGCAGTTTCAAAAGGCATCAGGTTAAACTTCAACAGAGATTCCTTTGTGAAATGACATCCCTGAACCTATCAAATGTCAAAGTTCTCCGAATAGACCGACAACAACAAAAATTGCATAGTGAGTATATTTTCAAGAAAACCAAATCTCCGTGAAAGCGAGTGGCAAAAGCTTAACTTTGTTTTATTCTTAGCCATGGCATCTTGAAATTCATGGACGTTTCATCAAACAGCCTCTCTCACACACGTTCAAATCCAATTTTTTAACAACGCTCCATTCTTTCCCATTGTAGACTTCGATGGAAGGAGTCCCAACCCCTCCTACGGCATAGAGGTCTCCTTCGAAGGAAATGAGACCGTGGTTCCACCGTCCCTCTCTCATGCCCGGCAGGGAGCGCCAGGCGTTCATCCTCGCATCGTACGCGTATGCCTCTGATAGCAATCTGTCCTGATAATTGTAACCGCCCGTGCTATGGATGTAATCACAATGGATGGTGAGGCCAGGAACGCACCCGCCATTGGGCCACGGAGCCAGCGCGTTCCAGGAATCCGTCCGGGTGTCCAGTCGCTCGTGCCTCATCCAATCGTATTTCCCTCCGATTACGTGAAGGCAGGAATCGAGGAACACCGCCGACGCCGAATGACATTTGTATCTCATATTAGGTAGCTGGATCCATTTCCACGATCCCAGATCGAACTGGTTCGCATAACTCCAGCCACAGTGCTTAGACAGCATGGACGATGTCACCCCACAAACAAAGATGGAGTCGAACCCAACAGCTGACGTTGGCGACTGCACGCTGTGGAACGGTGAAGGAGCAACCGCCCATGCCTTCGCGTCCAAGTCGTAAACCTTCATCGCTCCACCTCCTATCATGAACAGCCTCCTATCCACTGCACCAAAAGCCCTCAAGGAGAGATCAGCCGCAGGCCATGGATAGGCGGTGAGAACGCGGACAGACCACTCCCTCGGCCTGAGGGAAAGGATCTGGTTCGCTTCCTCGTTACTCTTCCCCAAACACCAAAATGTATTCGGATTGTAGTAGAAGCCTCGCGGCTTCCTTTTTTCTTGAGGCACGGCGTCCCGTAACTCCGGTATGTGAAAGTTCTTCGCTTCCATCACGAGGGTGAGGCATTGGATGTCGTTGGAAATCCCCGGATCCCTCGAAACATTTTCTTCCAGATAAGACAAAGGGAGCAAAGGGAGCCTCACTCGACCGAGGAGTTCTGCCGCTTCTGCCGCTCGACACGGATCATGGCTCAACCATTTCTGCATTCCCTCGTAGACGTCCACTTCAGAGGAGACATCCAGGTCATCCCTGCTGAGGAGCGTCTTCAGTGTCTCAGCTTCCAGAGAAAGGAATCCTTGGGTGTGAATCACTTCGTGGAAGTGATCAGATATGAACTCCAACGATCCTTTACGCAAAGTTTCCAGCTCAAGTTCTTCTGCGATAGAGAAGAAGTTAAATACATTTTCGAGTCTTATCATTCCCAGATCATCTCTGCTCAGGAGCATCTTCACAGTCTCTGTTTCCAGTGAAAGAAATTCAGCAAAGTTTCCAGCTCAAGTTCTTCTGCGATAGAGAAGAAGTTAAATACATTTTCGAGTCTTATCATTCCCAGATCATCTCTGCTCAGGAGCATCTTCACAGTCTCTGTTTCCAGTGAAAGGAATTCCTGTGTTTTGATCACTTGTTGCAAGTGATCTGAGATGAAGTCCAATGCTCCCTTTCTCAATGTTTCAAGCTCGAATTGCTCGGCGATGGAGAAGATGTTGAAGACGTTCTCGAGTCTCAGCATTCCCTTTAGTTTCTCTGCGTATTCGCGATAGAGGAAGTCGATCTGAAGAAAGTGGGAGTCCTTGAGGACGGCCAGGGCGACGTCTCCCTCCTCCGTTCCGTATCTTTCCGCATAGATAAAATCCCAGATCACCTGGAATCCTTTCTTGCAGACGTTTGGCAACAACACGACCCCGTCTCTGGATTCCTTCATCTTGGTGAGGAACATGCTCTTGAAGACAGGTGATGCTGATGCGAGCACGAATCGGCTTCCATGGAAGGACTCGTCTTGGACGTTGATGACGACGTCACAGAGAGCGACATCCTGCTCTCTCGAGGTCTGGGAGAGACCCTTGGAAAGAAAACGGTATCCCCCTTCTGTTTTTTCTCTTTTCCCGTCGGCGTCTCCGATCGTGTTCTCCATGATCGATGGGAACCTGCAAATCAAGATACGTACAGGATTTAGTGACTTTAAATTGCATACACCCTCCTCTCCTCCCCTTCCCCAATTTTTTTCTGCATGGAGACTCCTGTCTCCATGTCTCCATTATAAAGTAATTGACCAGTTCATATAAGGAACTTTCCGAGAAGTGAGGCGAGAATACGACGGAGAAGAACATGATCTCCACCTTGACCCTTGCTAAATACTCGAAATCCAGTGCTTTCCCCTTCCGCCTCAAGAGAAAGGGTCACGGGTCACCAGAGTGAATTAGACACACTTTGAAGGAAATGCTTTTGTTCTTGATTCGCTTGTCGTCAAAGCACTGTGTAAATTTCTGAAACGGGTCTTTCTAAAAAAAAAAAATAGAACAATAAATGTTTTATAGGTGCTCCAGATCTATCAATACATCCAGTGCTTCTGCATGCCACATACCGCAAAATTTTACTCCAATAACCCTGTATAGGGGGTGGGAGGGGAATGTGTGCATTCAGTTGAAAATCTCTCAATCACTGACACTGAAGATTTGATTGCTTGGCACTTGCACAGACAGTATGTGTGGACGCTAGGTACGAGTATTCCAGCCTTCCCGAAAATAATGGCCATAGCCATTCCCTGATCGAAGGTGACTCAGGTACAACGGTCGCCCTGGCAACCTCACGACGAAAAAAAAATCCCTCCCTCTTTCCATGCGCGTGATGCCATTCCCTTGTCGAACCTTTTTATTCCTTCCGGTCTGTATCATTTGGCCTTCAAACACGGCTGGTAGTATCAGCTCCACTAGCTAAATTCTCTTTCGAAAGTCTTGCGATGCAGAGACGATCACGGAAATCGGACCAAGTCTACATAAGAACGTCAAGGACATCAAGTAAAGTTGGGCATGAGCAGAAAACGCGGACGATAATGAAGGTGCATCACGATCGGCGAGCCCCTTAAGGAGGGAGTCATCCCTTTTCGTCTACGATGTGGGAAAAGGTATCCATGCACCCAGGATGGATGGATATCTTGGAAAGCACTAGTGCTAGGACGCTGTGGGTCATTCCATACCCAACCAAAATCAATAGGCGCTTCCGAGTCTATTTCCTTATTCAAGCCCTTTCCGTTACAAAATTCCACCTCCTTGTATTCCTTTCTACAAGCATCTGGAGAACGAAATTTGTCAGGCTTCTTAAAATTCCATCGCACAATCGCTCGAACAAATTTGAAACACCAACTCCTCAGGATAGCGGAGAAGACAAAATCTCGCTTTTGCAGATTTTCAATCCATTTTTTTTTCTTCCACCATGGGCTGCCACTTCGCCGGGAGGGGGGTTTTCCTAGGTGAGCAGAAGAAAGATTTAGCCTTTTTGAGCACGAAAAGTGTCCATATTGCGATGCCCCTTTTCGCTATGAAAAATGAAATACGCTATCGTCCATTTAGACCGGAGCCTTCGGTCTCGAGTCCCTTACTCCACAGTTGCCGGATTCTGACTGCTTGGGCTATGTCGAGGAACTCCACATCAACCTAACGTTGCACGTCTACTCAAAAATGTTTATTGAATGTGAGAATATCCCAATAATCGGCCTAACGCTACTCAACCTTATCGAGATGTCTGGAAAATTCCTAAACTAGGCTTTATTGACCAGGAAAGTCGAGGGTTGATATTCTTCTATCGCCAAGATAGGAAAATGTTGAAATTAATTAAGACGGGATAATTAGACTAAGTCCAAATTCCAGTTTCATTTTAGCCATGCCTCTTAGTATCATCAACGAAGTTATTTTCTTAACAAATGAAGTCATGCGTTGATTTAGAAATCTGTGGATCAAACAAATGACTCTGCAAACTGTAATGTTTTGTTGTAAAAACTCAGATGAAGTTCATTAGTTTCAAACTTTCGGTTTCGGACATGAATCAAAACCTCACCCGACAATAAGTCGTTCATGCCAAAACCGCTGAAGATTAAGACTTTTTTTTTTTTTACAGAGTTTTTAAATTGACTGCAACCGCTGAGAACTTTTATCGCGAAATCCGAGATGGTTAAAGGCACTGTCTGGTTGACATGGCATGCAATGCCTCCAAATGCTTCATTTTCTGACAACTTACGCCATAGTATTTGAACGTAAATGCAATCCGAGCTTAAATGGCTTGACCCTGTTGCCAAATAAGAATGACTCCGGGATGATACAGGCTTGAATTGAGATCGCAATCGGCCAGGGGGGGAGGGGGAGTCTTATGACTGTTGAAATTCCCAGCGCAGCTGAGCATTGCAATGCGCATGCGCATGCGCATGCATTGTTAAGCTGTATGCAATGCGCATGCGCAATCGAAAGTCCTGTTTCACGAAGTCAAATGGAACAAGCCATTTCTTTTCGAGTTCTTGATGCAGTGGGTTACTTACTGGTTCTCCACAGTGTTCGTATCACTTTACCGATTTCTTTTGAATGAAAGAATGCACTCTGGCTCTTTATGGAGAACTTCCGACCACTCTGGGTCGCTTTGAATTGTGTTAATTTCCACTAGATCCTTCTGACGTAATAAGGGTGTGGCTTCAAGCGAATATGGAAAATTGATGGTCGTGCATATCTTGTGCCATACACGGTACCATGCATGGCAAAAACTCACGAGAAAGAAAACTCAGGACCGTTCGTGGTTTTTGATGCAGGGTCAGACATATGTGAAGCCGAAAAAGAAAGGGAAACAGGTATGGGAAAGGTCGAAATGTTCTGTTTACTTTCAAGAATTTGTTCGCGTAACTCCGATACTTGGGAACAGAATACGAAGATTTTAATACTTTGGGGTTTTTTTATTTTTAAATGACGAATGAATTACTTTTCCCAAAATTTCGATAAACGGACGTCACACACTCGCTGTGTTGGTAAGGGTCCCAATTTTTCCTGTTTGGCAGGCAAATCCCCTCAGGACATGAGGCAATTCCTTTCTCACCCAGGGACGCTTACGCTTCATTGCTTTCCCGGTGGGTTTCCTTCTTTCTTTTCTTTCTACTGCTCGCCAACTGAGAACTCAAGAAAAAAGGTATTTCTCTCTCTCTCTCTCTCTTCCCTTCGCTGCCGCCGATCGCGTTCGCTAAGGCGAACGGGAGCTAGTTGCAGTTTGTCCCAAGGGGCGAGGGTGGCAAGGCAGACCGAACCTGCCTAAATTTATTTAGGGTGACGTACGCACTTTTCCATTCGAATTAGAAATATCCATTAATTATCTCTAGTTTTTGTAAGAAATCTTTCAGAACCATTGCGTTTCCTCTCGAACGGTGCAAAAAGAGCAAATTTCGAAATATGGGATTTGAGCTGGGGTTTAGAGGCTTTAATCTGACCTTTTCAGCAACGCGGGAGTGGGGATGGATCGTAATCCTTTCCCCTGATAAATCGAATTGCCACCACTGAGATGTCAAAAGTCATGTCAATGTCATATCTGAGATGTCCCGCTGTATCGAATACATCTCGGAATCCCTCATTGAATCACGTATTTGTGCAAAGGAGAACCTCACGAAAGACCCTCATCTCGTTACTTGTCAGATTCTACTGACTGCTAAAGAGCGATTGGGAGATGGGCAACTACTCAGGAAAAGAGAAGGTGCAAGATAGAAAATATCAAGGCAGTTTCAAAAGGCATCAGGTTAAACTTCAACACAGATTCCTTTGTGAAATGACATCCCTGAACCTATCAAATGTCAAAGTTCTCCGAATAGACCGACAACAACAAAAATTGCGTAGTGAGTATATTTTCAAGAAAACCAAATCTCCGTGAAAGCGAGTGGCAAAAGCTTAACTTTGTTTTATTCTTAACCATGCCATCTTGAAATTCATGGACGTTTCATCAAACAGCCTCTCTCGCACACGTTCAAATCCAATTTTTTAACAACACTCCATTCTTTCCCATTGTAGACTTCGATGGAAGGAGTCCCAACCCCTCCTACGGCATACAGGTCTCCTTCGAAGGAAATGAGGCCGTGGTTCCACCGTCCCTCTCTCATGCCCGGCAGGGAGCGCCAGGCGTTCATCCTCGCATCGTACGCGTATGCCTCTGATAGCAATCTGTCCTGATAATTATAACCGCCCGTGCTATGGATGTAATCACAATGGATGGTGAGGCCAGGAGCGCACCCGCCGCTGGGCCACGGAGCCAGCGCGTTCCAGGAATCCGTCCGGGTGTCCAGTCGCTCGTGCCTCATCCAATCGTATTTCCCTCCGATTACGTGAAGGCAGGAATCGAGGAACACCGCCGACGCCGAATGACATTTGTATCTCATATTAGGTAGCTGGATCCATTTCCACGATCCCAGATCGAACTGGTTC
>CAJPEV010004793.1:0-19194 GCA_905338385.1 Darwinula stevensoni
TTCTTTATCGGACACCTAAGTCGAACGTTACCTCGCGAGAAAGGGTGTATCTACGACGAAGACACGCCGCAAAGTTTCCGAAGAAATGGTGATGTGTGTACAGAAAGCTGCATTATCGGATAGTTCTCTGTTCAAAAATCCACCCTTATACTCTTTATCTAACTGCGAGGTAGTTAGGCCACAAATCTTTATTTTGTTGACATCATTCGAAAGCTAAATTAATGTTCTACATGGAGGCTCCATTATATTTTTAGTAAACTTTTGGGGACCAGTGCAGTGGAGTGGTAAAGATAACCGAAGCTGTTTTTGGCCCACCCTGTATTTGCAGCTGTCTGTACACACATCACCATTTCATTCCATTCCCGTTGATAACGATAAAGAAACGATGAAAAAATCCTCAAGCAGCAGTAAAAGCCTACAAGTCCTATTTCCACGAGTGAGGGTGACTCACTCGACTCGCCGAGTCTAGTCGGTCTGTCTCGGTGTCAAGTATGGAACTAGCACCGGAAATACTGAAAAAGTACCTGCGCTGAAAACACCAACCGATTGCAAAAATAAGAGCGTGCAAGACTTCGCCTAATCGCCATAAGCGAAAGAATGGACGTAACCTGGAGCACATCCCATGTTGTACTGGTATGCATAGGCGGCGATTCATAGGGGCTCGGGGCTCGAGCCCCCCCAAAAATTTGGCAGAAGAATAAGGAATACTTGGAGTACTGCCTCTGAGCCCCCTAAAATTTCTCAACAAATCGCCGCCTATGCTGGTATGTGCATGTTTCAAGCGTTACCTCTGTTACATTGTGCGCAACTGCATCGGAAAGACAAATTGGATATGAAATGTTTTGACATCAGGGGAAAGCTAGATAATGTTTTAGATATTAACGCTGTTAGAATATTTTTAAACTCTCGAGAAACTACGACGTGAAGCACTAAAGATAACCAATATTTTTTTGGCCCATCCTGTATTATTGCACCTTCCCAGCTTCCATACGTAATGGAAGATGGGAAGATGCAATACTAGTTGCAGCTGCCTTAATTCTCCAGCCTGTCTCTAAGGGCTGGCACTATATGCAACTCATGCATTCAACAACCCCTTCTCGGTGAAGTTTTTTTCAAGAAATCTTTTTTCGGGGGATGTCCAGATCCCCGTGGCACTTGCTCCGCCCGTCTTATCTTTCCGCTTTCGCGATTCTCAACCAACGTAATCCCTACGAGCCCACACGGAAAGAATTTCGCGTCTGTCGCTCTCGCATCTCATCGACGAGATGCGATGTTCACGATGAGAACGAGATTTCTCATAGAAAAGAAGCGGGCTTCACCTACCCTTCATGTCCCCACACCGTTTATGCGGAACAAAGTCGTCGCTTCGTTCGAGTCGAGACAGTAATCATCTTTAAAATGTGCGGTAGGGAAATGGGACCAATCAGGGTCGCTTAGTGGGAAGCAGAAACAGACAAGAGACTCTGTTCCTCCACCAAAATGTCAAAGAAAAAGAAAAAAGAGGGGAGGGGGCGAGAGTGTATGGAGCCCGAGGGCTTCCTGGTTCGCATCGCTGTGGCATCCATTCCTAGTCGAGTGCGAGGGCGAGAGAGCCAGCCATGCGCGTTGGATCGGAGGACGCTCTGTCAACATGGCGATATCCTTTCCTCCCGATCCATGACCCATGTGGGTCCCCATTGTGGAGGCGTTAGTGGTGGTTATCAAGTGGACATCAAGCCTTCTCTTGGAAGCCATCTTACTCTGTCTCCTCTCTTCGCTCCTCCTCTTCTATCTACACCTTTTCGTCCAACGCGTCAGTCCATTTCTATCCTTTTCCCCCTCCTCGCCTTCTGCCTCTCCATCACTCTACGTTTGGCGATGGGTCGACTGGAATGTAACTTAGATCGGCATGCGCTCATTCCTGACCATAAAGGAAGGGGGATGATCTTTGTCGACGCCCGGGATCTTCGTTGATGATCTTATATGCGACTTTTTCAGAGGGCAGCCCAATGCCAGGGACAATGTTCCTTCGGAGAAGAGGATTATGCCGTGATCGAGGGGGAGGAAGAAGAAGGGGGAAGAAGAGAAAGAGGAAGTTCTTGTCGTTCTTCGGCCATGGATCTCGTTGCTCCCTCTTCTCCTCATCGGAAACTTTGGTGCGAACTGCCAGAAGTCCGGGATTCTGGGATCTTGGATGGGATGAGCCATGGAGAGAGGAAGCTCCAAGAGGCCATCTTTGAGGTCATCACTTCTGAGGCGAGCTACCTCAAGTCGCTGAACGTTCTAGTCCGACACTTCGTCCAGTGTCCCCAATTCTCGGATGACTCTCGTCCAGATTGCGTCCTTTCCCGACGGGATCGGCACATTCTCTTCTCAAACATCGTTCCAGGTCTGTCTTGGTCATTCCTGCACTCCTTGCATCTGCTTACTATTAGTAATGGGCAGCAAAGTTTAAACCTCCTCCCTCCTACTCTTCATTTCAACTCAAAGTTTATGAATGTAGGATGACAATTTAAATCAAAATTGTGAAGTTCCAGGATGTATAGGTCAAATGGGATTCATTCTAAGTCAAGATTTGTTCCAGTGGAATGTGCTCAGGAGAGCAGGGTCAACAGACCCTGAGTTCAGTAGACCCTGAGTACCCTTCACTTGTGTGACATCCAGTAAGGGAGTCTGAATTTAGTAAAAATAGGAAATTGAAAGTAATATGGGTCATTCCATCTTGTGTATGGAATTGAAAAAAGTCATGGAAGCATCTCATGGGGTTGCCTTGGAATTGGCATGTGATATGTCCCATTGAATAAGAAGATCATACCAAATGCTTTCTTGCATTCACATTCATAATCTTGAGTAGTCACAAAGTTACAGCCTAATTGTGCTATTACATGGATACCTCAGCATGAGTTTTTCTATCCCAAATATTCAAGCTTACATGGGCCTTCAGGAGTTTCTACCCTCCCCCTCCATCCCGCAAGAAAATATGAGATATTGAGATTCAGAGATTATTCTTGCATATATCCAGTTTAAAATCCTGGCTGGAAACAGCTATAATTTCCAGCTGGACTCCAGCTGTAAATTCGGACCCATTCCAACTGGGTAAAAGCTGGAAAGTCATCTCCAAATTTGTTCCTAATTGCTGTATCACTAGCTGAATGAGAATCTTTTTGTTGATTATTTTTGTCAGAGGTCCATCTACAGGAACAGCTAATTTTCAACTGTAAATATAGCTACATTCCAGCTGTATGGTCCTCTTTATATCCAACTGGGAAATTTCCAGCTGGAAACAGCTATTAAAACCAGATGCATTCCAGTTGGAAAATTCCAGCTAAGAAACCACTGGTACCTACTATTTTCCATCTCTTTGGCAGCTGGAATATTTCGGTTGGGATTTTAAACTGGGTAATTATCCACAATCGATGTCACAGCATTGACTTTAAGGTGTCTTCATTGTCATGGAGGATGAGTCATCACATGAAACTATGGAAGTTTTTAATTGAATTGGTGGTCTCAAATGAGTGTACGAATTTCACAATGCTTATGGCACCCATTTTAGTGCTGTCTAACCTGGTAGTGCACCAGAAATCTGAAAATTATTATTATTAATTTGACCTTTTCATGTATTGCATGGTAATTATTTATGTGATCAAATGAGCACACCCATGTCTAAACAATGTCCATGATCTTGAAGAACACAATTTTATTTAAATAAAGAAGTGATTTTGTGTAAGAACAAACAATATTGAGACAAACCTGAATTTCATGGAGGTATTATTCTTAGGCCTAGATTTATCTAGTTGAAAAAGTAGCCTCAGGTCTATAAGCTTGAGTTTTTCACCCAAGAAAAGTGGTTTAATCAAAGTCTCAGAGACAAACCAGTCTATCATCTTGCAAACTGCTGCATTATTGCTGTCACTTGGGAGTACCTAGGAATACCACACCTATATGTTTCATGCCTACATCTAAGCATGAAACACAAATACCCCTGTTTTATTTTGAAATCAAATCATCTGTTAAACTTATCTTTAACCACAGTTAAATTGATTGGCTTTGGCCTGCTAGATCATAGTAGTCATTGCTCCACAGCTTGAGGATTGGCTCTTCTAGAAGGTGACCTCAAAGACAGAATCATGGAGGGATAGAGTAGAAATTGATTTCATGGCTTCAATGGATAATCTTCATTCTTGAAATTTGAAGTGTAATAAGCAGGGAGTTTCATGTAATTTATGTTCTTTGTCATGTCAATGTATTTATGCTGACATGCTGAGTCTACAAATGAGTATTTAATGGTGAAGTTGAAGAAAGTAAGAAGTAAAAACTTTGTGACTCCATATATCCTAGGAACTATGAGTGGCTCATCTTCTGATACTGATACTGGCAGCATCTCAGAGCATGGGTCATGGCTGACTTGCCACTAGGCTCATTCAAAACAGGGCCTAAGCTACTTGAATTCTGCTGACACTGTGACACCCTCTCCAAGATAGAAGCTAAATTCAGTTGCACATGGTTTCTATGCTTCAGATTACACATTGATTCTAATTGTGCTCTTAACTGGAGTTTAAATGTTTATGTCCATTGGTAACATTGTTCCATGCATTGCCACAAGGCACACCATTTAAATATGGCAAAGCAACCAGGGATTGGTTACCACCAAAGCTAACAAAATAGGACAGTGACCATTTTTGCTTAAGCACAAGTTATTCAAATCACAAACTATCACATATTTCTACACGTGCAAACACAGAACACAATAGAGGTGAAGCAAGTCACATGTAGTGATGCCAATGAACCTCACTGCTAACAAAGGCAGTAGACCTTAACATGGACCCTATGGAGACATGCCATCCATGCCAAGTGGTCCCCAAATTTTTGCCTGAAATTTTCCTAAATATGCAAATATTACTTTTGCTACAGAATTTCATCTCTTTTCCCAGAAGACATGAATGAAAGGAATATTACATTGAAAAATGAAAGATTTAGTCATGATTATAATATATTATTCAAACCATTCTCATGATACTCAAAAATGGGATGAAAATGCAAATTTGGAGAGACTGAATCAGACTTCTGGAACAGATGTCAGCATGGGCTTTCCATGCATACTGATAATTTCAAATCAGCTCAGGTGTGAAGAGTAGATGTCAATTGTTCACATTTGAATAATATCTTTAAAATAAAATTACAAGATATGTGTAGACTTCCTGTTTCAAAATACTTTTCAGAACTTGTCACATCCAAAACTGTCACAAAATAGGCTTACTTTCTGTTTCAAATTTTGCAATGTTGGGGTGACTTACACTAATTCCAGGCTTTCATTCAATCTCTAGAATAAACATGAAACTAAATTATTAGGGTCTACTAGATAACAGATATGTGAACATTAGAGCAAGTCACTTTAACTTAAGGGTCCACCAAGTCACATCTGACACTAATGCCCATAGGTACACCTCTAACAAAAGAGAGAGTGCAAGACTTTGGATTATGGAATATTCAGCAAGCAAATTGTTGCAGCCTTTATATGCTGATTTTTCATCCATATTATAATTAAATTCATTTTGTATACTGAACATATAATCTGGATGTCATGTCCGACACCATGGACAGACCCATATGCATTTCCTTTATCATCTAACAAGAGTACATTTCACATTTCCAGAGTGAAGGCAATGGCAATTTTGATGGGTCCCTCCAAGTTGATGAGAATGGTCATTATGATGGCATGGACTTGAAGATTTGTTTTTGAGGTTTGGTTAAAAGCGATGTGAATAAAATTGGAAGACTTTGGTAACAGTACTGCTACCAATATAGAAAAATCATATATGATTTTATAAGAAATGGGCATATGGTATGGTCTGTCATATATGATATTATATGAACATACAGGGTGGCCCAGAAGTAAGAGGGCAGTTAGTGCTACAATCAGCAGTCACTGCAATTTTTATTATTATTTTATAATTGTATAATTTTATTATTATTATTTATTTATTTAAATAAAAAATTAGCGTTTTAGAGAGCAGTTTGACCGGTCGATAAAACGAGAAAGTTTTGCAAAAAAAAATTGTAGTGACTGCTCATTGTACCACTAACTGCCCTGTTACTTTTGGGCCACCCTGTATATGGGAAAATATATCTGATCATATTGAAACAATGAGTATATGATCATATATGGCAAGGCCATATAAGAATTTTATAAGAAGCATGTATGTATAAGATATGGTGGAGCAGATAAGAAACTTTTATTATTTAATATATTTATCTATATATCTAGTATATGGTGTGGCATATATGTCACACCTGATAAGATACATTACCAAATCAGGTATGAAACATACATGAAAACATGACACTCTTGCAAGTCTCTCCAAAATGTCAAAAAATGACTTCTGGAACTAAATTGAGAATTGGCACTTCATTTGTTACTTCTGTGAAAATACAAAAACCATTCACTAATTTACTGAAAATGAAACATGTTGGAATAAGTGAACAAAGATGTCCATATCAGTTTCAAGTTGTACCATCAATCAGGATCTGTCAATTAGTACTTCCAATGAGGGAAGAAGAAAATGAAAGTGAAATCACAACAGTTTCTTCACATCCCTGCCACTCAGAATTGGTTTAATGTGTACTTCATAATGGGAATCATGAGAATGGCCTGATTGTGTTTAAAGCCTAAAGAGTGTGCCCTACTTGTTTTCAAGTCCTACAGTTCCATAAGCGTACAGTGTATTAACATATTCAGCCTTTCAAAACATGGTATAAGTAATTAAGTAGTGTATGGCTTACTTCATAAGGAATTGCATGGAAGCCATTNTTTTTCAAACGGCCATGACTCATCTCCAAATGAATGTAGGAACCTAAAACCATACATTTTCAGCAAGAGGATGAAATGAACTTTCTTTTAGTTTTTTTTCCAACTCTGTAGCCCAAACCGTTCAGGAGATATTCAAATTTTTATACAGGGGCAAAAACTTTTGGCCCACCCTGTATATGCTGGCATGTATGGTTGGAGCATATGATTCATGTAAGGATAATTCATATATTTGGCATACCAGGGCAGTATATATGTTCTGTATATATAAGAATTATACAATTTGAGGGATGGGCTCCTGCATATATGGTACACCTAGTTTAAGTATATGGTTTTTATGAAAATCTTTCACATATTGTGAATACACTCTCAGCATGCATGCTTTCATTTAAAAAATATGTGTTGCTGGATATGTATATTGTATCATATGCATATGGGATATATAATTTAGATGGCATGGCCATATGGTATGAAAAACAATTACTTTGTGGCATTTACATATAAAATTTACAAGTACTGCATGCTTCAGACTGGAAAGGTTTTGGTGCTTTACCACTTTGATTCTGCTTGACATGGACATGATAATCTCCCAACAGTCCGTGATGCATCTGAACGACTGCTGGGTGATCTTGAGGAACGATGGGGGATGGATGTATACATCAAAGACATCTGTGACATCATTTACAAACATGCATCACACCACTTCTCTGTCTATGTCAAGTATTGCTCTAATCAGATCTATCAGGATCGGCTTCTCAATGAACTCAAGTGAGGCACTGGGAATGGTTTCCCCAAAGTGGGTATTGTGACTTCATCATAACAAAAGTCTGCCTTTTTGTTTATCAGGGGGAATTGTGGCTCATTTTTGGAAGTGTTAAGAGAGTTGGAATCAGATGGAGTTTGTCAGAGCTTGAGCATGCATTCCTTCCTCATGCTTCCTATGCAGCGAATCACTCGACTTCCTCTTCTTGTTGATGCCATCTTCCATCGACTTCACCCTGACTCACCTGAATTCCACAATGCCAAAATGGCCCTCACTGCTCTCAACAAGGTCAGTTTTCTCCACACCTATGTGTGGGTGCATATCTTTCTATCTACCTGTGCTTGGCATAAAATGTTGTCTTTGAGCTAATGCAGTGCATTTGTCTCTTAAATTACAAAATCTAAATCCCCACATGGTTGGGTCTGGGTTTTCTTAAAAGTAAAGTCATATCCAGAGTGTACATCATCAGAAGGGGAAACTAGATTTTATTGCTATTGGATGATAGAATTTGTCAAGATCTTGCACTTTAATGGCTATATGAGTAATGGCTTCCTTGCTTTATGTCACATTAGAGAGCTTCAGTTGCATCTTATTATACCTCCTCAAACGTTTTTTATGTTGGTGGAATTTTAAGTTTTACCTTCAGTATGTTGTGAAACATTCTTCCCAGAGGTTGAATTCTGAAGGATGGCCATATTGAATACAAGAAGGGGCTGTTATGTGGAAGAATTCCCATGCTGAAGCCTGGGTCCAGGCTAGGGACTCTATTTTTACCCCCCCCCCCCATATTTTAGATGACTCTAATAATATTCACACATTGTTCTAGACACATTCATTTGCTTAAGATATATTTCTGCTTCATCTTTCACTATAAACAATTGCCTCTGGCAATGTGTGATAACAGAGCAAGTTGTGATAAGTCAGTTCATTATGAAGGACTGAACATTTACAGGTTATTCCAAAAGAGTTGTGGCTTTTTATTTACCAATAAAACCTAAACTCAAGATCCCAGAAGTCTCATTAGGTGTTAATTATTTTGCACAGTAATTTTAGTTCATCTTTAGGTTTTCTGCTGGTCATTAAAGGTTAAACATAACTACCTTGCTATTCTATAGTTTTCCCCCACTGATGGGAATTTTCCCATTACATGACACTTGTCAACATCTACCATGAGATAGGTATTTAACATCCCGCAGTTCATCTTGAGTATTGGCAAGTTACTTGACATGGGATATTTAAAGGACAGTATTTTCCATGACAAGCTTCAGCTGAGATGAGATGCATGCTCTCATAAAAACCTGTGGATGTTGACTTGTTTCAGTGCATGATAATGTCACTTTTGTTGAACACATGAAGAGCAAAGTGGTACCCTCGAGCTGTTGATGATTTGCAGAGGAAGTCATATCTAAAACTCCTTGAAAAATGCAAAGTGTTGTGCACCTTATGGTGATTCTGTGATGTTACACTTCTTTTTCACTAGTATAATGCCTTAATACCCTTATAATGGAATACTTTTTAGAATATATTCAATGAAATCTGGAATTATAGAGCACCAAGCATCACAGTTCCTCAATTTGTTATTTCAGTGAATTGTAAATTCATGGTGTGGTTGTGTCATTTATATGGTTGTCATATGACAATGCAGCTTCATAATCTAAAGAGTATGTTTATCACCATCTGCTTAGATTCCACTAGCACTGTGGGAACCAAGATAGCATCACATGAGGTCCAGAGCACCAGGTTAGGAATCTGCTCAAGTGACAGCCATATTAATTTCCAAATCATGTGCTCAGAAATGTAATCTAGGGGTCTCTGGAAAATTTTTAAATTCCTCCTTCACTGTTTCCTGATAGAATTTGTACTCCCCGCATAGGAGTGCTTCCATTGATTGCAGGCAGTGACATCTTCCATATGAGTGGTTTCATGGATCATTTGGCAAAGTGGATCTTCTGAAAGCAGTGCTTCCTTTGCTTTCCAAAATCTTGGAGGGTACAAATTCAATCCAAACAGTATACAATCTTGTCTACGTTGAAAAAAGGCTAAAACTACAGCTCCCTAAATGCAGTCCTTTACATGGCCTGGGACTGGTGGGGAAGGTATTTGCATTTGTGAACAGTAGCACTTTATGGGTGGCTGATTGCAGTGATTAGGGATTCAATATGAAGATGTCCAGTTTTATACACTAATGGCCTAAATTGTGGAAACACTTGAAAAAAGGCAATAAATTCAATAGGCCTATTTCATATATTTTGATTACACTGAAAATATGTCACTCATGAAGTACTACCAATTAATTGTCAGTGACTGCAATTGAATTGATTTTGTAATGAGATCCAAATAACAATAACAATATTTTTCTTATGCTATATGCTTTTCAATATGCTTATGATAATTTGCCTTTTCTCAAGTGTTTCCACAATTTTGGCCACAAGTGTATAGAGTGGTCTACAATGGTCCCTGTGACCTTCTGGCCATAAGCCACTTGTTTGCAGTCCATTCCAGTAGTATTGTTGCATATGATTGTTGAATCTGTTAAATGACACCAATTTGGATTGTTGATAGGTGGTGCGTGAGTGCAATGAGGGAGCTCGAAAGATGGAAAGAATGGAGGAGATGCTGCTATTGAGTCGGCAGTTGGATTTTGGTGGTTGCAAAGCAGTTCCTCTCATCTCTGCCTCTCGATGGCTTGTCAAGAAAGGAGAATTGACTCGCCTTCTCTGGAAGGAGACTGATACTTACCGACGAAGTCACCGTCGCCCTCACAAGCAGACTCTTCATTTATTCCTCTTCACTGACCTCCTTGTAGTTACAAAGAAGAAGAGTGGTGAGGAAGCATCTGGAACCTTCACAGTCCTAGATCACTGTCCCAGGAACATGGTGCAGGTCCAAGAAGTGGAGGAATGTGATCTTCCTGGGAAACTACCTGAGGCCATCCCAAGGAATCTCCTTCATCTCACCATTCTTGAGAATCGAGAAGGAAAAACTGTGGACATGGTGAGAGAGAGAGAGAGAGAGAGAGAGAGTGTGCATGTGTGTGTGTGTGTGTGTGTGTACATGCACATGCACACACATGTTCCAGTATTTGCATGTGTGTGTGAGTGCATGCATGCCTGGCCCTTGGCTAATTTTTTTTTTCTTCCCCTCAGATCCTGGCTTGCTTGGTAGAGTCAGACCGGACCAGGTGGATTCAAGCAATGACACCAAGGATCTCTGTGAATCCTAATGAGGTCATCTATGAGGAATGGGATTGTCCTCAAATGCAAGCTGTTCATCCTTATCAGGCTCAGCAGAGTGATGAACTGTCCCTTGACATCTCAGATGTTGTAAATGTCCTCAAGAAGACTCCTGATGGTATATTACAGCCCATCCTTCTCTTTTTCTCATCTTTATTCAGCTGCAAGACTATACTTATGCATGCTACCCACCTCTCTTTCTGTCTCTTAGTGCATGATTGTCTCTGGTTGCATTTTCACTAATTTTTTTCTTGTAGGCCTATTTACTTACCCCATGCTCTTTCTGTAGATTGGTAGCATATCAATAGCCCAAGTGAAACTAACCATATCCGAATGGATTGTCAATGTCCTCCAGGTGGATCTCCAGGCTCCCATTGACCGATTCATTGAATGATTCCTTTCTCCTCCCTTCACTCACATCCTCCTGACTTGATCATCATCCACTCAGTAGTAGCTGTGTGTCTCCAGCCAGGTGATTCCCTCATTCATTCCTTCCTTCGTTGTGCACCCAACGATATCACTGTACAGAGTGCCGTATGACATAGTGGAGTCTATTAACTGTCTCCAGGGGCTCTGATGGATTCAAAGGCCATTCAGTATGTATGGACTTTATCACTTTCGCTCTTGATCCCTGCCTATGCATTTTTGTCCTCACCTTCCAGCACCTTCTGTATCTTTGTCTTCCTGAAGAGTTGGAGCCATTGATTGGAGGATTTAGTTCACATGGATTTTTTATTATTTATCCACTCTGCTCTTTGGATTTCGTTGCTTTTGCTGGAAAGCTCTTGTTTCTCATGTTTGCATAATGGATCCCATACCAAGGTCTCTCACTTTCATTCCTGAATGGGACCATTCTTTCAGCTGGAGGATTGCTCTGAGAAGACTCTTGAATGAGCTTGTTTTCTCTCCACTCTTGTTTATCCACTTGATCCCTGAATGGGTCCTATCTCCCCATCCCCTGATTCATGAATGGATTCCCCCTCTGTTGGATGGAGGATTGTGCAAAAAAAAATCCCTCCAGCCCAGGCTTGTCTTCCCTCCATCCCTGTTTCATTGCTCTTTAATCCATGAGTGGTTTCTCCTTCTCAGCTGGATATTTATTTTACATCCGAAGGTCTTTCACGTGGGATTTTTCTTGCTCCATTTCTGTTTCTCTGCTCAGTAATCCATGAATGAGTTCTTCCACTTCACTGAAACTGTATTGAAGTCCACTCATGGAGTCCTACCTTCTTCCCCTCCTTCATCTACCCTAATACCATGTAACTAGAGGTGACACTCTGTGGGATAGGGGAGGGTCAAAGTATATCAGAGACATCTGGTTGCTTGTTATCAACAACACTTCCATGAGGCGTGCTTAGTGGCAGTGGAATCGGGAATTGACTCGTTTGAGGATTCAACCTAAAGGGATCCCACAATGCAACACGCGTGTCTCGTTAAGTTGGCTGCTTGGCTACGGAGGAATTTTTTATGTGTGCATGCTAGGTGGAGGATTGACAGCGACATCTATATTCCAACCCTGTCAATGAATGGGATTTGAGCTGAGTGTCACCTCTAGTTATACTTTTTACTCTATGCTAATACCTTTTCTTACTAGTGGCATATGGTTTGATCTTTTTTCCTATAAAGTTGACTTCTATTATGTCTTTGCAAACCCCTCATTTTGAAAGTGCACTTCTGAATGGTGCATGTATATGATGTATTTTGTCTGAATGCCTTTTCAATGTTCAATTTTGAGCAGGCACCTTAACATTTATATTACACCTTAGCAGTAATGACCATTCAGACTTGAAAACTGCATTACAAATATTGATTTCACTGGTATTGGAGATGTATCAGATCTGATATATAGGGATATTGTATACGTATATATATGTATGTGCGGATGAGAAAAGCCTGTGCATGAAATTCCATGCCAGACCAGCTGAATATTGAAGTATGCTACTTGAAGGGCAGTCAGAGTCATGACCAAGCACAGCAGTTATGCCCAGAAACTGCATGAGTCCTTTAACAAATATCATCAAACAATTGAAAAATGCCAGGCAGCTAAGGGCTTCCATGCAGAAAAAAAGCAACAAAGGTACCAAATACCAAAGCTTTAAGCTAGATTATTGACTCTCTTTGATAGGTTTTGTCAGGGTGTGCAGCCAATAGCAGCCTCTAAGTAATAAGCTTGGTTTCCTGTGACCTGGGTTTGAATGGAGCTGAGTCAGGTGTATACGAGGGATGGTCCAAAATTATTCGGATTTACTTGTACAGGCCATGCTGCGCAAACTGGAGAACAGGTGCTAAAACAAGCTCTGTTTTGGAACTACCGAATTACTACCGTGTAGATTTCCTCGCCATCTGTGAGACCTTTCACTTGTGATAACTACATGAACGACAATGGCGAGTTATTTATCTTACGCAGGGAAAAGAAGCGAATGTATCGCCATGACGAGTATACTCGGGTAACGCAGTTTGGCGGTCAATGACGCAGAGTTTCGAGAACATTTCAGCTTTGTGAAGGGAAAAGTTTTGTTCATCGTCGATTTGTTGGAACCCAACCTGACATTGGGGAATAACAACGCTACTGCACTTCAGCAAGAGCTCGTTGCTCTTCGCTTCTACGCAACGAATTCTTTTCTTATTGTCAAGGGATTTTTTTTTAGGGCCATTTATCATATTGGTTAATTCGTGCTATGCGCGCTGCCATCTTCAAAAACTCAGACCGTTTTGCTTTCTCACGTATGAGATGCGACGTTGCCGTCACCATCGGTAACAAATACAGCTCCATCTGACGAATTCAACAATAAAAAAATAATATTCCACTTTATGAAGCTGTATTTTCGAATAAAGCAGGATTATTTTAGAGTTCGGTTCAAAAATCCACCCTTAAAATTTGTCAGGCTGCCTGCACATCAGGGAGTTGATGCCAAAAATCTAACCAAACAAACGCTACCCAGATATGTTTCTGCTGTCGTTAGGTACTACAGCTGTAGATAGGTACAGTTAGGGTGTATCTAATGCCTCAGAAAGGCTGTTTCTAATGCCTCAGCAGCGATCCCGGCTTAAATCTGTCTGGATATGCCTTTGTTAATGTTGTTAAGTTATTTTTATAATTGAACAATACACAGTTGGCAATCACAATGTGAAGTATGATTTAGTTGGAACTGCAAGACCTGTCAAGTGATGCTGTGACGTTGAGAAAAAATTGCCTCTTGAATATACTATTTCCGAAGGTTATTGTCGTATCTTGTTGAGCCCGTGTAAGATAAAAAAAAAAAAACCCTACGATGAACTGATCCGGGACGATTCATAAGGGAAGAGCTAGGTCTATCGATATGGAGTACCGTCGACCTTGCACACCCTCGTTCTGCTGACCATGTTTGAAAGCCGTTGTTTTTACATCCTATATTAATACGTTTTCTCGATGGAGAGTGAGAGAGATGATGTCCATTGCAGGTTGGTACCAAGGGGAGCGGATCCGAGACGGAGAACGAGGTTGGTTTCCTGGCAATTTCTGTGAAGAGATAGCATCCGCACACGTTCGAGCTCGGAACCTTCGACAGAGGAATCGACTACTTATCCTATCAGACACTTTCATCCAGGATCGACAGCGCGTGAACGTGAAAACCGATAGAAGACCTCGTCCCAGAATCGACATTGGCAGCTCAAACGACCCTAAGTCTCTGACCACCTCATCGTGAAATGCGGGACAAAGAAAGGGTGGTCCATTCTTCACTTGTGATGCCAAGTTCCCAATACACTGCTGGATTTCCATACTGCCCCTGTTATTTCTACGTGATTCCCTATATCTTTGAATACTCTGAGCCTCATTTTCGGCCTTCCTCCAAGAAGAAGAAAAACGTGTGATAGCTACAGAGTTCACATTTGCGATATTCTTTCATTCCTCATCTTTTCGTCAGTGTTGCCTTTTCATAATTTTTTTGTAAGGAAATGATTATGTATGTCAAATAAATTATGCTTTCGTGAATTTCTTCAGGCATTATCACACCTTCAGCAAAAAAGAGCGCTGTGATGATAGTCCAAGGGGCGGCTGAGGGCAGACACATTTCTGATATCAAATCCACTGCGCAAGTATCCTTAGAAACTGGTCCAAAGGTGCTTCTGGACCTCCCTCGGGTGGTCCACATCGAAAACGACTAAGAAAAAAATTATTGGACAGTACTTGAACAATTTTCAAAGCCAATGCATCAATGGGCTCGGTAACGCCCATTACCTTTCTTCAACCCCTTCTGGCGGAAAAATTCAACCTTCTCGTATTCCTCTCTAAGAACATAAACAGGAACCAGGTTTGACATACTTCCTCTCTCAACACAGAATCGCTCCGCTAATTTGAAGCTACATCTCCCTGGGGTTGTGGAGATCACTGAGTCGCGCTTTTGGATGTGAGTTTCGTTCCGTTATAAATATATAGGCGCCAAAAACGCTTCCTGTTTGACGCTTTATAAAACCCGCTGTGGAAGATCTAGGTTCGTGAGGATTTCATATCACATTGGAAACGCCACAAAAATTGCTTCCTGAAAGTTTCATTTACCTAAGTTGGCGGAATATAAATTGACAGTCGTTTAAGGGGAGTCAAAATGTCCTTTTTCTTTTTCTGGTGGATGGAGTTTCAGCACTTCTTGAATGATTTCTCTCAGACGCCATAAAGACTGCTTTTTACGCGATGTTCTTGTAGTATTCGGCACGTCGTAGAATATTCCTATTTTTGTACATTGTGACGGTCTTGGCGTCCTGTCTCGTCAGACCACCCATCCGGAGTACTGAATCCGGCACGTTAGGGTACTGGCGAGATCCGCCCTCCAGTCCGCAGACCGGATGCCGACACCGGGGATAACCGTAGCCGTACAGGAGGCTCTAGAATCGGGGTGAACCCCAACAAAACTCAGAAGCGCATAAAGCCAAACTTTAATGCGAGCCACTGGGTGCAACAACACAACCTAGTTTCTTTACCAGACCAACCAGGGCAATCCGGCCCGTCGCAATGCAATGTCACAGACAAGAAAGCTTAGTACACATGAACCAAATACAGACTGCGATTGCAAGACGCGAACGCGGACAAAGGGGACAGGGACAATACCCGAGCCGGCAAGTTTACCGCCTAGGTGATTCGGCACGAGGGCGTAGAGGGTACGGGACCTCGTGGCCTCGGTTTGTGAGTGCGGTCCTGAACTCTCCACAGCTTTCCACAGCTCCCCGAAAAAAGATCCTGCTCAGGTAGTCATGCCCGCTCGGTTCTACCTTCCTAGGGGGTGTACACTATTCCCTCGCGCTTAACTTCTAACCAACTTCTTTCAGGATACCGGAGGAAACATTCCTGACTCCCGACATAAGGGTGGTACACGGGGACCCATCCTTCCCTCCACAGATCAGATATTAGACATAATAAGTCATAAGTTAAGAAAGTGGCACCCACGTTGTTTCCATGCTTCCTGAGGTATTTTATTCTCAGGACTCATCCAGACGGCTCGAGCAAGATAGGCCTAACGTTCTTCGTCCGAACCGAAATGGTTCATGAAACGCGGAACAGACCTCTTAATCAGTCAATAGCAACTATTGACTGGGCGTCCACTCTGAGGTCCTCAAATGATGTATCTGAACATCGATTGAAACTGAAAAAAGTGGGAAAATTGACAAAAAAACCGCGAAATTTAGAGCGAAACCAATTTCAACCTGAGAAAAAAGGAAAAACGTATGCAGGTAAATGGAATATGATCTGTTCAAAGAAGAGGGACAAGGAAAGGATGCCAACTGGCCAACTACAAAGCGTGATGTATCTAAGCACTGATTGAAACTGAAACATGTCTGGAAAATCACGAAAACGAAAAATTTAGAGCGAAACCAATATCAATTAGGGAAAATTAAAAAAGTGAAGGTCGTTCAATGGGATGTGGTCTGTTTAAAGAAGGGAGACAATTAAAGGATGCCAACTGGCCACCTACAACAAATGATGTATCTAATCATCGATTGAAACCGAGAAAAGTGAGAAAATTGACAAAAACGCGAAATATAGTGAAACCAATTTCTACAGGAGAAAAAAGGAAAAGTGAATGTAGGTAAATGGGATGTGGTCTATTCAAAGAAGTTGGCATCCTTTAATTGTCTCCCAATTAAAGGATGCCAACTGGACATCTACAAACATCTATGCATCGATTGAAACTGGAAAAAGTGAGAAAATTGACAAAAACGCTAAAATTTAGAGCGAAACAAATTTAACCCTAAAAAAGGAAAAGTGAATGTTGTTCAATGGGATGTGGTTAGTTCAAAGAAAGGGGACAAGTAAAGGATGCCAATTGGCATCCATGAGGTATCCATGCATTGATTGAAACAGAAGAGAGTTAGAAATTAATAAAAACGCGAAATATTGCTCTATATTTCGCGTTTTTATTAATTTTCTACCTCTCTTCAATACCAACCAATATCAACCAGAGAAAAAGGAAAGGTGAATGTAAGTAAATTTGATGTGGTCTGTTCAAAGAAGGGGTCAAGTAATAGATGCGAACTGGCCCCCTTCTTCCATGAGGTATGCATGCATTGATTGAAACCAGAAAGTTGTAGTATTGAGAAAAACGCGAAATTTAGAACGAAACAAATATAAACAAGAGAAAATAAAAAAAGTGAATGTCGTTCAATGGGATTTGGTCTGCCAAAAGAAGGGGGACAAGTAAAGCATGTCAACTGGCATCCATGAGGCATCCATGCATTGATTGAAACAGAAAAAAGTCGCAAAATTGAGAAAAACGCGAAATTTAAAGCGAAACCAATATCAACGTCAGAATAAAGGAAGATTATATAGGTAAATGGACATCCCATTTCATTTCCATTCAGAATATAATTGATGCCAACCCCCCCCCCCACCCCTCCATCCATGAGGAAACAAATTTAACCATAAAAAAGGAAAAGTGAATGTTGTTCAATGTTCTGAACAGATCACATCGGTCTGTTCAAAGAAGGGCGACAAGTAAAGGACGCCATCTGGCCACCTACAACAAATTTTGTATATAAGCATGGATTGATCTTGAAAAAAGTCGGGAATTTGAGAAGAAAGCGAAATTTAGTGCGAAACCAATTCCAACCAGAGAAAATCGAAAACGTGAATGTAGTTCTATGTGATAGGGTCTTTTCAAAGACAAGTAATGGATGCCAACTGGTCCCTTTCTTCCATGAGGTATCGATTCATTGATTGCAACTGAAAAAAATCAGGAAAATGACGAAAACGCGAAATTTAGTGCGAAACCAATTCCAACCTGAGAAAAAAGTAAGAGTATGTAGGTAAATGGCATGTGGTCCGTTCAGAATACAATTGATGCTAACTGGCCCCCTGCATCCATGAGGTATCCATGCATTGATTGAAACTGTAGAAAGTTGGAATATTGAGAAAAACGTGGAATTTAGAGCGAAACAAAAGGAATTGTGAATGTCGTTCAATGGGATGTGGTCTGTTCAAAGAAGGGGGATTCAAACTGTAGATTGAAACTGTAGAAAGTTGGAAAATTGAGAAAAACGCAAAATTTTGAGAATTGAGAGAATGACACATTGAGAGAAGACAGACCACATCCCATTTGGATGTGGTCTGTTCAATGAAGGGGGACATGTAAAGGACGCCAACTGGCCACCTACAACAAATATTGTATCTAAGCATTGATTGATCCTGAAAAAAGTCGGGAATTTGAGAAAAACGCGAAATTGAGTGCGAAACCAATTTAACCTTAAAAAAGTAAAGTGAATGTTTTTCAATGGGATATGGTCTGTTCAAAGAAGGGGGACAAGTAAAGGACGCCAAGGGGGACAAGTAAAGGAAGTAAAGGACGGAACCAATTTCAACCTGAGAAAAAAGGAAAAGAATTTGTATGTAAATGGGGTGTCGCGGAATAACACTGAAAGGAATAGCATCGAAACGGAACTGCTTCGACACCTGCAAACGACAGAATGACGCCGACAGGAACAACGTCGACACAGAAGTATCTCGACACTAGAAAATCGTGTCGAGGTAATTCCGTGTCGTTGCTGCTACTTTCGATGTTGTTCCGTGCCGGTTTAAATCCGAAAGCCATCTGTCGAAGCAGATCTGTTTCGGTCTATTTCTGTCGATGTATTTCCGTGTCGTTGCCATTCTGCGCCATAGCATTTCTTGTCGAACTACGTCTGTGTCGATTTTATTCTCATTAGGAATGGCAGTGGTTCATAAGCTACTGCAAAGATGTCGCATGAAGAAACTTTCAATAAGACGTGACATAACCAAGGTCTACCTCCAGGATTTATGAAAAAAGCCACCCTGGTGTAAGAATATACGAAAAAACGCCCACTGAAGAAATGCCCACGGAAATAATGCCCACAGAAAAAACGCCCACAAGAAAAAATGCCCATGGAAAAAACGTCCATACCTGCAAAGTACGAAAAAATGCCCACTT
>CAJPEV010004794.1:0-12783 GCA_905338385.1 Darwinula stevensoni
CCTTTCCAAAGGGAGCAAATTCACTAAATCAGTAACGATAAGGCAGTTTGCCAGTAAGATCATAATTACCAAGTGTAATTTAGTCTTACCGGCCACGCCAGAGAGTACCGATCGTTACAAAAGATTTGAAAGGAAAGTCCCTAACAGGCAAGGCTTGTAATGCCAGGCCAGGAATTCAAGCACATCCAGATTACATCTGATCTGAAGAAGGCGCTGAAACAGCGAACTGGAAGAGCCCCGGACACGACCGTCTTCCGAACTTCTGGCTGAAGCAGTTAACATCACTACATGAACAACTCGCCAGAGAAATGCAGAAAGTAGTGACGGACCCCCCGGAGGTGCCGGATTGGCTCACCGCAGGAGTCACCTACCTACTGCCGAAAAACGCCGAAACCGAGCTACCTCGGAATTACAGGCCAATCACCTGCCTGCCAACCGTCTACAAAGTGCTGTCTTCCATCCTAGCAGCACGAATCGAACGACGCATCTATGACAACAACATCATGTCGGAAGAGCAAAAGGGTTGTCGGAAAGGATCCCACAGCTGCAAGGAACAGCTCTAACTCAACTGTATGGTCATGGATGATGCCAGAATCAGAAGAACCTCTCGATGGCATGGATCGACTACCAGAAGGCATACGACTCGGTGCCCCATTCATGGATCATCGAGTGCCTCAAGATGTACATCATCAACCCTTCCTCGAACAGACCATGCCTCGCTGGAAGACGGTCATGTTCCTCAAGGGACAGGACTCCACTCTGACAACCCGTGAGATTTCCATCAAACGCGGGATCTTCCAGGGAGACACGCTGTCTCCTCTTCTCTTCTGTCTGGCTCTCAACCCACTCAGTACCGAATTGTCTCGGACTGCATGTGGTTATTACGTAGGTAAGGGGAAGAATGCAGACCATTGCATGAACCACCTTCTCTACATGGACGACCTGAAACTCTACGCCTCCAACGAGAAAGAGCTCGAAAACTCAACGTCGTCAGCATCTTCTCGAAAGACATCTGCATGAAATTCGGACTCGACAAGTGCGCGAAGCTCTCTGTCCACCGCGGAATCCTCACCCCTATGGGAGGTATCACCACCACCAACGACGAACAACTCCGAGAGCTTTACGGCCCTTGACACCTCGCCATGGAAGAGAACTCTTCCTTGGCTGTCAAGCGCACGAAGCAGAGACTGACGACTGAATACAAATGCAGAGTCCGCCTCCTACTGAAGACCGAGCTGTCCGGCAAAAATAAGATCTCTGCCCTCAACGGCCTTGCCATCCCTGTCCTCAACAGCTTCGGAGTTATCGATTGGTCATCTACGGAACTCCAGGTCATCGATCGAGCGACCAGAAAACTCCTGATCATGCATCACACCCACCATCCGAATACTGCCGTTGAAAGACTCTACCTTCCGAGGTGCAAGGGAGGGAGGGGACTTATCGCACTCGAGTCCCTCTATAAGCGAACGACGTGCGAAGTCGCCAGATACATCGAAAGGAAGCAGGGACGACTCATTTCCATCCTGAGAGAGCGCGATGCCCTAAAGAAATCCCACTCCATCCAGGGAGATGCCGCCCGCTTCCGAAACGCACTCCATCTCGATGACGACTGCGACACGACGGATGTGAAGACGGCAGACCAAATACAAAGAGAGGCACGATGGAAAGAGAAACCACTTCACGGCCAGCACCCCAAGATCATGGATAAAACATCGATCGACTCGGACTTCAGCTATAACTGGCTGAAGAAGGGGCTGCTGAATGCCGAGACAGAGAGCAACATCCTAGTCATTCAGGACCAGTGCATCAGAACTCGTAACTACGAGAAGCACATCTTGAAGCTGGATGTGGAAGACCGCTGCAGATGCTGTCATGGACCACCCGAAACGGTTCACCACCTCCTTAGTGCCTGCCCCGAACTAACCCCAAGGGAGTACTTGCACAGGCACGACCATGTGTGCAAATATGTGCACTGGTGTGTCTGCAAGCAAGCCGGCCTGGATGCCCCAGAGAAGTGGTACGAACACCAGCCACAGTCTGTAGTGGAGAACTCCTTCACCAAGGTACTCTGGGACATGCCCATAATTACGGACCGCAGTATAGGCTGTAATAGGCCAGACCTCATGATCTGTAAGAAGGAGAAGAAGACCGCCCTCCTCGTAGATGTGAGCATCCCAGCTGATAGTAACCTCCAAGAGAAGACCCAGGAGAAGCTGGAGAAAGACCACCATCGTTCATAGGCATAACTGGCGTCATCCTGAAAGACCTCAAGGGACATGTCAGGAAGCTGGATTGTGGAATGTGAAATATCACTCGATATCCTCCAGCGTACAGCAATCTTGGGCACGGCCAGCATCCTCCGCCGTGTCCTTCAGAATTAGGCGAGTATGAGGTCTGGGATGTGGTTCATCCCCCCTCATACCTCCAATACCGGGCAGTGGCCGTGGAAGGATTGATTTACTTTGAAGGATTGATTGCCAAGGCGGCATGAAAAAAGAGAAAGAAAGCGAAATTAGCCTGAAGTGCCACCAAGCCGTGCAGGAGTCTCGTCAGGGGCACGACCCTGCTATCAGCTTGCGGTACAGCTTGACCCTTTTCGACATCTCCGCACTAGGAATGAAAAAGATTAAGAAAAGGAACAGTTTCTGCCCGAACAGAGAGCAGATGAGGGCGTCCATAGCTTAAGTCTCTCTCACATTCACCACAAAATCACAAATCGTTAGCTGATTAAGGTTCGCACCTATGCTCAGGGCCGTATCTAGGATTTCATTTCGAGGGGGGGGGTTGAGGTCTGGCGTATGGGCTGTGGCAATTTTTTTAATACTTGTCATTGTAAGTCTTTGTGACATATCTAGATTTTCCTGTAAGCTGCAGTGTTTAATAAGTCATAAGCTATTAAAGATAGAAAAGACCAAGTACTGCACACCCCCCCCCCCCCCCCCTAAATACGGCCTTGCCTATGTTACTCATTAGCAACCAGTGTATTGTGTTCTATGAATGTGGAGATGGCGATGCTCAGGTAACCAACATCCCACTCGCTGTTGCGCAGTAAGAATTCTTTCCTAGTGCGGAGATCCGTGCCCGAAGGGTCTCACCACGTCCCCAGACTCATAATATGGGATAGATCGGCAAAGGTGGAAGCCGATAGACTAAGATGCCTCACTGGTATAGGATATTTTGGATGTGCTGCAATCCGAGCCTACGTATGCCCGCCTTCAAGAAGTATAGGCTGGAAGTGAAATCTGTCCCCTGTGGAAAAAAGATCTAGATAAATGAGAGTAGAAGCAAAAGCAACAGAGAAAGCTATTGAGCGAGAAGACCAGGATCCGGAGCATAAGATGTCTGGGACAGTTCTAAGTAATGAAAGGGAAATTGGAAGAAGCTATCCCCTCTCGATATTTATTTAGGATAGGCAAATAGTGAGTCTTGTTAAAGAGAGAAAATTGTTTAAGTATCCAGCTTGGATATCCATTATTTTTAAGCTTCTCATGCAAAATGGAACTGTTAAAGACAAAATCATATTCTAAATCGCAAATAAGCATAATACAATATAAAAAATATATATAATATGTTGAGTCCTATGTTTAATAATACAGTAAAAAACGGCTTATTAAGCGATTACCTGGTAGGGCAATAGCCTGCTTCCCACCAAGGCACTACGTCTATGACATCATCTCAGGAGGTGAAACTTGGATATATCAATTTGACCCAGAAACAAAGCACCAATCCCCTGTCTGGATCTTCCCATGTGACCCAACCCTAATCAGGGTCAAGCGGCCTAGAAGTGTGAAAAAGCAAATGGTGGCTAGTTTCTTCTCTTTCATTGGTCACATAGCCACCGTACTTTTTCGGGGTCAAAAGACTGTGGGCTCGAAATGGTACACAGAATTCTGCCTCCCAAAGGTGTTCGAATCTCTGAAGGATCGGAGGCTCAAATCATCACTGAAATGATGGATGCTCCATCATGACAACGCGTCCTGCCACGCAGCCGCCCTCACATTGGATTTCCTGAATGAGTCTGGCATCAGGATGTTCCCACACCCATCCTACAGCTCAGACCTGGCCCCACGTGACTTCTTTCTCTTTCCAAGAGTTGAAGGATCGCTCCGTGGACGGCGTTTTCAGTCTCCAGAAGAGGCAGTTGCTGAATTCATTCCAGTGATCTCAGATATCCCGATACCTGAATGAAAGAACTGCTTTGAGAAATGGTTCACAAGGATGAGAAAGTGCATCGATGCTCAAAGAGACTACTTCGAAGAGGTGTAATGATTGAATAAAGCCAAGCTGTTTTCTGTTGTCTGCATCCGGAAACCTTCAGAGTGACCCTCGTACGATATAGCAACGGGAAAATCGAAGCACGAAATTCAAAGGGTATCAGTGTGTAATTTAGTGTGCTTTTTCAGCAGCATATACGTGGTTCTTGTGAAATTTTTTGAGTGTCGTATCTTCAGGAGATATTTAGAACATTGTCATCAATGAACACGCAAATTTCAACCCCTTAAGTGGGGAATTTCTTGGGCTCGGTCTATCACCGGAGCCAGAATTTTCTTTCGTGAGTGTGTGAGACAGGGCCAGATTAAGACGTTGCGAGGCCCGGGGCAAGTGGATTCTTGAAGCTTACCCCTCCGCTACTTAACGCAAAATATTTAACGTTAATTTCCTTCAGGGCCCCCCCTGGAAGAGTGGGGCCCGGGGCAACAGCCCCCTTTGCCCCCTCCTCCCCCCTTAATCTGGCCCTGTTGTGAGATTAAAACTTGCATCCGACTTTGAAAAAGCGCCAGAGTCTGTAGTTTTCAATGGCCATAAATGCTTTCCCCAAGGGGCTAGTGACAAATTCGTAATGATCGGGACGCTGTCAGCATCAGCAATCGATGAAAACATTGCGACCTTGACAGTACACTACTGGTATAAAAATTGCTGACTAACAGTTCATCAGGTAGCTGAACCATATAGTGAAGGACCAATTCATCAAGAAGCTGATCAATACAGTAGACTAGTCGACTGGCACTTCATCAGGTAACTATCATTAGAACAATTTGCCAAACCATCCAAAGCAGACCATAATGTACTCGTAGGAAGAAACAAGTTCTGGTAGTTAAGTTAAGAAAGAGTAATACCTTAAAGCAGGGGTGTCAAACATACGGCCCGCGGGCCGGATTCGGCCCACGGAGGTGGTTCATCCGGCCCGCCGTCTGTTCTTGAAATTTCCGATTGGATTGACTGATAGCACAAATTCCGGTGAAACATTATGGGTGTGGCCCGTTAGCATCTGCAGGGTATGGAATGCGGCCCTTCGACCGATTTGAGTTTGACACCCCTGCCTTAAAGGGTATTGCTGGGAAAATATCATTGTGGTACTCAATGGTACAGTACATGAAGCAGGAATGAGAATGCTTGAAAATTTATTTTCGAATAATATTTATAGATTACTCTTTGCCACCTCACAGCACCCTCCGGGTCGAGAAGCAGTCAGCATATCATTCTCTGGCCCGTATGCAAGAACCTATCATTTGATAGCCTAACATGGTAGTTATCATGATAGGTATCAGGCGATAGGTCTATTATTTGCTCAGTTCCACAAGCAAGAACAATTTGTAGGTATCCATCGTGAGGCCTATTATGATAGGTATCTTCATACCTATTACGATAGGTATTCGTGAATATTCCTGAGGACAACCTCCTATCCATCGTCTCGAGCCCAGGAACAAGGCTATTTGTATCTGCTCACATGACTGACCAGAGTGTTGAATGATGATTTAATGGAATTAATCTGACCCCATTTACCAGACTAGTGCTTGAATTCCGATTGCCGTGGCTTGATTCAAAATTTTTTTTTTACGGGATTTAATCTATCCCAGAGTAACTGCGCTCGGCACAAGTTGCGACGGGACACATAATTAATTGGGTAGTAAAATGCACTGCAATCCACCCCGGTAGCTCGTTATAAGCAGAATAAACAAGCTCTGGATCATAATAGATTGAAGCGATTCTTATACCTTTTATGATAGGTATAGAAGGTTTCTGCATATGGCCAACCTATCAAACTTATCATACTTATCATATGATGCCTCCCAAAATAGCTATTTTATCGGTTTTATACGTTCTTGCATACCAACCAGTACCTGATCAATTCCTGCAAAATTTAATTTGTTTTCCCTAGCAATTATGGTTTCCTTGATAATTGGGGGCCAATCATCCCTCTTTTATGGACACCCTTCCTTAATCCACTTCAGCAATAAATGTTTCCCCCCCCCCTCCTCCAACCCTCAGATGCTAATTTCCTTACTCTTTGGCAACTCTAAAGAGTTTGTTCCTAATTAAAATGAAAGTTAATATAAATGGGAATAAAAATCATTTTGGCAGATTTATTTAATATTCATTTTTGGGGGAACATTTTTAATATTAAGCTTTACAGCATTCTAAAATATCAATCTCACGTTTCTACACTATGTCACAAGAAAAATATCAGTTTATTTTCTGAAACATCTCCATCCAATATCGTGCAAGGCTCATGCTTTTCGGCACATGCCATATCAGGTGAATGAGGAAGATTCCTGTCAAGTGAAAAATAATTTCATCCAGGGCTTCAAATGCATCAACTTTTCAAAATTGAAGTACTGTATTTAAAAAATCACAGTGAACAAGCACTCCGCACCCTGCTTTTAGCCAGGTGCGTCACTTTGGAGCTTTCCAAAATGGCAGCACAGGCGGCAGGCCCATCCAACTTTCATTCTTCCTTTGGACGAGTGCGATCAATGTTTCAATAAATAAAAAATATTTTAAAAAAAACGGGAGGATTTTATCCGAAAAGGAGATCTGAAATATAGAAAGAGCATCCATGAACTCAATTCCGCTATTTCCTCATCTTCATTGCAGGAGGAAATGAAGAACTGGTATTGCGGATATTTCATGGAACCGTACAAGGTGGTCCATCCACTGACATCCTCTCAACGTGATTCTCAAGAATCACATTGAAAATATTAAGATCCCTCCTGCAATGATGCTTACCAGCACAGGGGAAAAGGATTTGCATTAACTTGAAATGATGAAAATAAGGAGAGATAAACGTCCAGCGGATGAGCTGAGAGAGAGCAAAACAGCTCTGAATCCAGTTTTCCTGGCAGTTTCCTTCCCTTTCTGGCAATTACGTCGACTCTCCCAATTTATTCTCTTCTTCTTCTGTTTTCGAGGAGGAAAGTGAAGGTGTCGGCCTCCTGGCTACGTCTGAGGTGATTCTCCAGTTAATGCCACTACTGGTTTATAGTTTTCCTAAGAAACTAGGGTAACAGATGGTGGTATGCATACGCATTGATTGCTCTGTTGTGACCATTCAGGCGTCCCTGAAAGTACTTGGTTGCTACAGATGAAACGTCAACAGTATTTTCCTGCGTTTCTAAGACTAGAATGCGCATTTGTGACTAAATTCTACGCCTTATTGATAATCTCATGCAACCCAGAGCCATTTGCAGGCTTGTGAGGAGGTGGTGCATCTCTTTCTTCTTACATGTCTCTCCACGGCGCTAACCCGACCTACCCACTCACTCCTGTCCTCGTGGGCGTCATTGCATGAATTCGAGTCGTTTCGCTTCCGTGGAGCATGCACAATCGAGACCAGTAGAGTTCCACGCATTCCCTGGCTGAAAGTGAGAATGTTTCAACATCTAAGTCAACTCAGATCGTTAAACCATGCATTCTAGGGTTAAAGGCCCGGGCAGCATGTGATATCAATATATCATATTGATGTTCATTTTTGCCAAACTGATAGGAAAGCAAAGTCAGTTGCAATATACATTTTCCAGAAAAAATGTCACATTTGTGATGCATACAATTAGGAATAAAAATTATCATTTAACATGGAATGGATAAGAGGCTCGCATGGATTTCATACAAAACTTGCACTCATCTCATGCATATTATGGTACCTAATTTTAGTATCGATATGACATCAGTCATGTTAATTTTTGCTCAACTAATATGAAAGCATCATCATTAGTAATATCTACTTCAGGGGTGTCAAACTCAAACCGGTCGCCGGGCCGCATTCCTTACCCTGCAGATCCCTGCGGACCGCACCCACAATATTTCACTGAAATTTGTGCTGACACTCAATCCAAGAGGAAAATTTCAAAAACAGACGGCGGGCCGGATGAACCACCTCCGTGGGCCGTATGTTTGACACCCCTGATCTACTTGTTCCAAGAAAAAGTCTATTTCGTGATGCTTCAAATTAATATGAAAAAATCACATTAACTGAATATACAATGCAGATCACATGGATTTTATACAACATTTATGTTCACAACATACAAATTATAGCATTCCCCAAGCAGTATTCAAACTTAACTTTTAGCACCAAATCAATGCCAGTTTCTTGTCCAGTACCAAAGTGGTATCACTTTAAATGTCCATGATTTGGAAGAAAATGCCACTTTTATTTACATAAAACTGACAAAATGATGCCCTATTGACAAATACGTATAATGAAATTTACATTAATTTTACATCACTTGAAGTATCAGGAAAACATAAGCCATATCAACTGATATGCACACCTTTGTACAAGCTTTTCCAACTTCATACAGAATTTCATTTTATTTACAACCACAATGAATAGCAAACTTTCAGAAGCGTGACAAGTCTTTTCAAAATTTTTCTTAATTCTCATTCATGGCATAGTATTGTATGCATAGTATAAAATCCAATGGAATTAGTTTCCAATTGATATACTCACAAATGTTGTTGCCGAGTGGTGCCACTGTTCTAACAATAACAAATCGCCTCTTCAAAAATGCTAGTCACTGGGGGCGGACAAAAATTATTCTGGAGATTCCCAGTTGGATGTGAAATAATTTTCACTCCCATCATGATGATAAACCCCATGTTTTTCATGGATTCCCCTGGTCTTCTGGTTTTTCTCCACTTCTCTGGTCTACGATTCTACGTCAATTCATCGCGCTCAATTCATCGCAAGCCAAACTTATCGCAGGCCAAACTCATCGCAAGCCAAACTTATCGCAGGCCAAACTCGTCGCAGGCCAAACTTATCGCAGGCCAAACTCATCGTAGGCCATATTCATCGCAAACCATTTTCCATGCTATGATAAAATAATTAATTTTTGTTTCAGTATGAAAATTTCACTATGAACAGGCAACTCTCGTTGATCCGGACGTCATTATCCCGGACTTTCCGTTCATGCGGACGAGTTTTCTTATCCCCTGCTCCATTCTCCCCCTAATCCAGATTTGCTAGCAAAAGAGATAGTGCTACAAAATTTCCCTGTAATTTTCCCACGCCTTCACTCCCCCTCACCCTTAAAACAAATATAAGAGAAAATACTCATATCTCCTTCGATCTCCCCTCCTTTCCTGGAATCAGGCAAAAGAATGCTACTTCACTGAGACATTCACCCTTAACTGTCATCTCACTCTTCCAATCAGTCTCATCCGTCGTTACCACTAGTGCACAAGAAGTTCCTTACAAAGCGAGTATGGATAGGGCGATTGGATCGTCGAGGTGGAAGGAGGCAGCCGATGTTCTCCCACGACATATGGAATTGATGTTCCTCTGTGAAAGATGGCCTGCCCAGAACGAACAATGCCATTGAGGGATGGCATACAGCATTCAGTTCAATGATGGCTGCCAGTCATGCGTCCATTTTCAATTTTATTGATGCAATTAAGAAGGACGAAGTTTTGACAAACCATCAGCTACAAGAAAGGGAATGTGGAGACTCAGGTAGTCATGGGGAAAAAGTCTATCGAGACACGGCCAAAAGAGTGCAAACCATTGTACAAGAGTATGGCTCACGAGAACCTGTTGAGTACCTGAGGGCACTGGCACGTAATTTCCAGCTGCAGGTGTGAGGCGATTCTACGTTTAAACATTTGACTTTCTCTGTCAAAAGAAAATAAATAATTAATTAAAAAATGACCAATTATTGCATTATTATTATGCCCGTGGGAAATGGTTTACGATGAATACGACTTGCGATGAGTTTGGCCTGCGATAAGTTTGGCGTGCGGTGAATTGGGCTGCGATAAACTGACGGTAGACCGGTCCTGCATAAGTTAAACACTATCAGCAATTATGGAAAAGAAATGCATTGAAATCACAGTCAATGGCGTAGCGATGGGAGGGGGGGCTGAAGCCCCCCCTTAAGTTCGGTTCTAGCCCCCCCCCCATCTCTGACATAAATGTATCTGCCACTTCCCCCTAAGAAGTACAGTATTACGATTGAAAGAAAGAAACATAAAACAATTTCCAAGATTCTATCAATATAAAACGTGCTAGTACTTGCACATGAGGCACAATCCTGGAAGAAGCATACATAAATGTTTCATAGAAACCGGAAAATATATCATTTCAACCAGGTGTTACTGGTAGGGATTTGCTTTTTTTAGCTTTGTTTTTACAGATATTTTTTATTTGAAGAGGACCCTAGTCAGGAGCAAGAACAGTCTTTTTTTTTTTTTTTTTTTTTTTTTTTTTTTTTTTTTTTTTTTTTNAGAACCCTAGTAAGGAGCAAGAACAGTTTTTTTTTTTTTTTTTTTTTTTTACAGAACTAACATGGGAAGTTGTATTTTCCAGCAAGTTGAACTTCTTTTCTTCCTCAGTCCCTGAAATGTTCGATTCCAATAGGACCTCCCTTTGGATGAACCCATTTACCATTTCCTATTTCTTCCTGTTGGAGTCCTTACCAGAGTCTCCATGAAAGGTGATGATTGTTGACAATCCAATTAGAGAGATTAGGTTCATAGTTATTGTTGATGCACATCGTCTACTTTAATAGTAAATAGGCAGACTGGCTGAGCTCCTGCGGACATCTGCCTCCCGATTGCAATCCATTTTTTCATAAATTAATTCGAAAACTAAAACCCACAGAGCTAGATGTCAAACCAACTTAATATCCAGGGCCAAGACAAGTCAAATTATGAAAGTCGCAGTCGTGTACCAATGTTAAAGTATTCCCTGATTAAATTTTGTAGTGATGCAATCCAGCTGTACTGATACATAAACACCAAAGAAGGGCAAAAGTAGTGGGCCATAAGCGGCCCAGGCAATACAGTTGTGGATTTCTACCGGGGGCGGGAACGTGGCGGCAAGTTGGACACACAGTTGCTGGCCCGCTACCTATTGTAGGTAGGTTCAGGGTGGAGAATGTAACTGGCACTCCTCTAGATGCAGTACCAAGAGTCCCCATTAGATGGTACCCCCGTTCCCTGCACCCTACAAATGCAATGAAGTACCTGTCTTCCTGATTTAGCAAAAGTTTCTTCCTCGTTTTTCCTTTTTTAATGTGCAATTTATTAACAGGTACTAGGAAATCGTGGAATTATGATGTTTTGATTGCAATATGAGATTCGGAGAATTATTAAATGTTAAAGTTATGTATGAGAATTCAGAAGTGTACGGGACTAGTGTAAGGTAGAGAAACTGGGTTTTCAATGTCAAATTATGTATATGATATGAGTTAGTACGCGGTGACTTCTGCTCTCCCTTCATTCAGTGGTCCATTTTGGATGCGGAAGGGGAGAGAAGTGGGACTTCTTTGTACTTTTGAGTACTCTTTTGAGTAGGCTCCAGAGCCATGACTTACAGATAATACGGATACTGATACGGATACGTTAGGACCCTTCCCAGCTGGTGGTACACCACAAACGAGCTAACTGGTAATGTGCTGACCCTTAAGCGGGCCGGAAGGTGGTGGGCCAGTACTGGCAAGTGGGACATGCGACTGGTGGCCCACAACCTAGTCAAGGTGATGGTTCACCAACTCTCTTCCCCAAACGTAGTTGGTGGCCTACCACCTATGCGCTACTTGGGCAGGAAGAAGTTGTGGAAAGGAATGATGAGAATATCTGTACTATGTGGAACAATAATGGTCCATATCTACCTGCTAATGCGAGATAAGAGGATGGTCTATGCTGGTTGAGAGACCCTCCAGCAATAAATGCAGTCCATGGACAGAAGTAACTTCTCTGAAAAGGTCTTTCAGATGTTTCTATGCAGGAATATTATAGCAGTTGTGTCGCAGTGAGAAGCCCATGCCATTTCAGTCAAAATTTTTCGATTTAAAAACATGGAAACAATAAAAAAAATTAAATGGAGACACGATTGACTACAGTGCAGATAACTCTAACCGTATACAGTCTTCCATTACCTAACAGGGTTAAACCGGAAAAAAATTCCCTTTTCCCAAGCCTGAGAATCTTTCCCATCCGTCCATTCAAAGTAAATTAAAAGCTTGGGGGCCATGAGATGCAATTCCTCATGTGGTCATGAAGGTTGGGAAGTTGGTTTAAGCCAGGTCTTTGCTTACAGTCGGGCAACATATCTTTTTTTCAGTATGCTTGATGCCTCGGCCTACAACTATCAATAAATTGGGCCTAGGACATGGCCTCATAAAAAAAATACCTTGCCTTTACAAGCATACACTTTCGAAACAGCTTATCTCAACTTAATGAGATTGATGCTAGAGCAGACCCAGAAGCATCTTTGTGTTCGCGATCCTGGACTACGAACTCGAGTTCGGCAGGTGGTATGCCAAGTCCCTTGTGGCAAGCATTTGCAATGTATCTGATTGGAAAGAAAGTTCTCGGAATTTCATGAACAATTATTACAACCCAGTTTATTTAAAAGCAAAATCATCTCAATCATGAATGTAATCACCATTGGCCTCTATCACTTCACGCCAACGTTTATGCAAACTATGGATGCCATTCCAATAGAACTCTGGCGGCTGCGCTACGAAAAAGTTGGCCAAATCGGTTTTCAGGTCGTCT
>CAJPEV010004795.1:0-19190 GCA_905338385.1 Darwinula stevensoni
CCAGCACGCACCTCGGGGCTCACACTGCGGTTCACTGAGTTGACCGGCTGTGAGGGTCAGGCTGCGTGACTCGACACGCCACGTGTGGTCCGGCCGAAGGGTCCTGGCGCACTCACGCGCCCACGTGCTGTCTGGCCGGAGGTTCAAGGCGGACTGCTGCGTAGGGCAGAGGTGAGGGCGTGAAGGGGCGAGAGGAGGTCCACTATTACTACTCGGCGTAGTAACTCGGGGACTCTTCCCCTCTGCTCATCCATGGGCACGAGGAGGACTCCACAATGATTATAATGTATGCAAAGAAATGGAGACAGTTGACACAGTACACCCTTGTGGCACAGATACGTCGATTCAACGTGGAACTTACGTGGAAAGGTAGATTGCCAGGGTCACGCTGCCACGGGCTCCGCGCACATGGCCGAGCGTTCAACTTCCGCAATGCCGGTCTCATAGACATGACAGCATGTACCCCTGCCATCTACCTTTCCACCTAAGTTCCACGTCGAATCGACGTATCTGTGCCACACGGGAGGAGATCTATGTATAGCTCCGCTCTGCCTCAAACGTTGGTTATTTTCTTTTTCTGGATCGAGGATGTCCTACCCCCGGTTTCTTTTTTGGAATAGTTTATTTTCAGAAGTAGCATTCTACTTTGCATGATGACCTTCAAAGACCATCTTTTTTCGTTCATGTTGCATGTAGCTAAACAGCTGGACTATTTCTAAGGATACAATGAAAAGGACGGACTCAATTCCGGTCCATCCACTATCTAAATACTGCATCTTCTTTAGCAGTTACAGTATGATCTGCTTCAAGAAAAGGGTCACTCAAATTAAACCTCTAGAGCTAGTATGCATTTTCAAACCAGGAAGAGTTCGGTTTTGAGAGAAACAATGTAAATGATTCTTCATTTTTTTATTCATGCTCAAAAATACTATTAATCGTCGTAGAATTCAAGTTCAATATATTACAGGTTAGGTTTTAAAGAAAGTAGATTTGGGTCTCCTTGAGATGCAACAGAAGAAAGTGAAATTCGTAGTAAATTTCGAAGTTCTTGACAGTAGATTCGTAAAATGCTGAGGGTATTCTGGTTACTTCTGCACTAGAGGGCGGGCCATAAATATTCATACCACTTGTAACCTTCCTATTTCTGTGGGACTAAAAACAGCAAAGCATAGATTATTTCGTACTTCTATGTGTCTTTTTGGTGGTCAACCATGGCTGTTTTAATATGATTTGGCGAGAATGCATTTACATGTGATGCATTTCGGCCTCGTTCTCCATACCATACTCGTTCTCCGCTGCCTCGTGGGGGATCAGGAATTCAATCCGAAAATAATGGGATTTCGCTCGTCAGAACAGATCTGTAGGTCGGCAACAGAAGGGGCTCAAGTTTCTATTCATATACTTGACTGTGTCACCTTCGAGATCCCACAGTTACGACGGCTCTGTGGGGAAATTTATGCCTGTACTCAAATATTCTTTTAAAAAAAATTGATTCATCAGATTTTTCACACCTCCAAGAAAGGATTATTTTTCGTTCTGTTCGCAGGCCATGGAGAAGACTCAATATTTTTCATTAAAACGCTCAGATAAATATCCAAAGGCAGATATCTTAATATGGGAAGTGATTAAGAATGAGAGAAGGCGCGAAAGCACCTATTCAGGGCGAATAAAAAGGCTGCGAATACTCAAGTGTCAAACGAGCCTGGTATAATTTTTAAAACTTTTAAGTTTGGAAGCTTAGTCTACCGGCGATACGTACTGCACCAACAATGCAAGAAATCAAATAAAGACACCATGTGGAACTGGACTCGAAAAATGGAGGAAGCAATCACTTTAGAATCCCTGATAGACAGACGAGCTACTCACACGGGCAGGAGGGAAGGTGATAAAGCGAAATGGTCATGCACTCCCACACGCTTGCGTGTCAATCCCTCATCAGTGGGCGCATTCAGTTGTGACCCGGGTCATGACTCGAGATTCATGATTCTCGGCAAGTGCGGTGCTTTTCAAAAACAATTATACCCAGAATTGATGACATTGACAAGAGGTGTCACCATGGAGTCAAATTTATTTTGAAGCCTCAATGCAACCGTTGAACTGAGAACCTCGAGTCATGACTCGGGTCACAACTGAATGCGCCCAGTCAATGCATTGTCCCGAGGGTTTATGAAGGCTTCTTCCACAGGACGACGTGGAAGACGGAGGTCGACATGCGTCTAGACGATGCGCAGCGACTCAAACCACTCCTCTTTTCTCGACTATAGACGCATTTCGGTTTTGCACACGCCTTTCAGGCGACCCGGTACGATCGGGAAGTGACTGACGTGAATCGAAATTCCAGTTGATGCCTTTCCCTCTTGAAAAAAAATTTGAAATGCGAAAATTGACCAAAGTGTATCATTTCGGTTTGCCAATTTCTCAGTGTTGTCAGTAGCTCTTGCAAAAGCACGGTATAATTTAATGGCAATCCTCTTTGTTATTGATGTCGAGAAATGAAATTTAGTTTCTATGCCTTCTAAATCTAAAATATAAAATGCGAACGCAACCATAAGATGGCGGACCAAGTGGCGGACCAAGGGTAGGGAGAGGTCTCCTTCCCCCCCCCCCCCTTGATCCGCCACTGCCTAGCCATGTGTGAAGACAGGGCGCGGCAAAACCGCCCCTAAATTCTCTGTCTGCCTCTACACTTTGTTAATCCTAGGGGCAAAGGCAAGGGACGGGGAACTGACGCCGAGCAAAAGAAGAAAGGCATTCCAAACGTCAGGACGTTAACTTTGAACCGCCGGTTTGTATGACAGTGTAGTATGTGGACTTTTATTGGCGGGCTCACCCTGCTTTGCAAATATCACAACCCATCGCACACGTTCCGAGCGTTAATGGCTTTCGTGCAAGCTGCGTTTACTATGTTTATGGGAGAGCACACGCGATCGCGCTGTGCGCACGCGTATGTCATGTGTGCTAGCGCACCCCACCAACACCACCACCACGGACCACAGTAGATTATATTTTGTAAATAAATCGATAGAAGAACTTACTCATTAATTTAAATAAATGATTAATTTTTCACTCCCTATTTTGTCCTGATGACAGGGCAATGTCGCAGGGAGTGACATATGGGATGTATTTGCAAGTGTATGAGCAATGGAGGCTGCTTGATCTCAATTGGGATTCCCCCTGGACCTGGATCCTGGTTGCTCTTGCGATTGACTTTTGTTACTACATCTTTCATCGTGCTGCACATGGTAAGTGACACATGCGAATGGTATTATTCCTGCTTGCAATATAATCTTTTGATGATGATCCTCCCTGAAAAGAAGGCAGTAAGAGGAAAAATGCATAGCAGAAGTGATGGAAGTTAAGAAATTACAACAGTGGATCTGCTTCTCTTTTTCATAAATATCAAGTTAGAAACTGGTTGGTTTTAAGGAGTAGGGCGTCCGCCCCCATTCTCAACTCGAATTATGCGTAAATGTGATGGAAAGTGTTACCTTAAAATAAAAGTTATTTCGCTTCTCCAACTGACTGTGATATGAGCGCATTCATTTTCAGAGGTGAACCTGCTTTGGGCACTTCATCAGGTACATCACAGCTCCGAGGAGTACAACCTCGCGACGTCTTCTCGAATATGTATCTTTCAGCAGTGGTTTCTCTTTGTAAGTGGAAGTTCCCATCCCGCTTCGATATGATAACATATGAATTCTCTTGATGCATTTGACGCATTCACTGCTCGATTATGGGATGGATTATTTCCGAAGAAAGTCCCAAACCGTAAAACGCCAATGGAACAGCCCGCATTAAGATCGTCTCCTGCGCCAATATGTTCTTTTTCATTTATAAGCCGGCAAATATGAACACCATATTCTAAATGAGAACTTGCCAGGGGCCTATTCCACAAAAGATTTACAAGTTACAAGCTACAAGTTACAAGTAGTTGCAAGGGTCGTGTCTTCTTTTTCAACTCTTCTAGCTGCTCCCGTTGACACTTTACGCGATCAAGGAATGACCCTTGCAACTTGTAAATCTTCTGTGGAATTGGCCCCAGAGCCGCATACGAATATAATGGATGATTAATACAATCGAATGCCAGCTGAAATAAGAAATTCATGTTGGATTTCGATGGAGTCTTCATAAATTTTCGAGGGTCTCAGTTATTACGATAGATGCGAAAAGCTTCACATTTACTCCTAATGGATTTCTTAAGTGAAATTTTTGTATGTTATCCTTTTTATTGTAATATCTTGACTGCAGGGTATAAGAGATGTTTTGAATGATTGGAAGCCATCTTGAGAAAACCGACAATGTTGAACAATTCCATAACGCGTTGTTAGCAAGAAGAAGATGAATTTCATATCAATAAGTGGATCATATGTTAGCTGCAAATATTGAGAGCTCTACGACTCAAAAATTCCAACGAAACATATGAAATACGGACTCTAACATTCTCGGGCCATTTCTTCTCAAATTATCCCAGAAAAGTCATTCAAGAGACGTCAAGTCGGTGTTTATGACGATCGTAAAAGGGCTAGGAACCAAAACGTAGTCAAAAGGATTAGCTATCATACAAAATGTTAGTCACATTGGATTCCCTGCAGTCAAAAGCATTCCAACAAGCACGAGTATTTGCGAATGCAATTTCAATGTTTAAAAAATTATTTAAAAGATGCAACCTATAGAGAGTGCCAAATATTGTCTGACACCAGGGAAGTTAAAGGTGGGCAAGGCGACCGGCCCCGATAGGATTCCTGCGAGAGTCATCAAGGAAACCGCGAGAGAAATATCGGTTCCGCTAATATTTATATTTGAAAGCAGCTTTTCGCGCGGGGAAGTACCTATGGACTGGAGACTAGCAAACGTCGTACCAATCTTTAAGAAAGCCGAAAAGAGTAATCCAGGGAATTACAGGTCGGTAAGTCTCACGAGTATCCCAGGGAAGATCATGGANACCATATATGGGGGTCTGAATATGAACCATATATAGTTCCATATTTATTAAGAATGGCCAAAACATGATAAGGACTGAACTGTTTCCAAACATGGCTAAATTCAGTACTGTACATACGCCTGTATTTGGAAGTTCCGTAAGGGAAGATAGGTAAATTTGCCGACGACACCAAGATAAGTTTTACCGTAAGGGTGGAGGCAGATAGGGTTAGAGCTGAGCGAGATTTAAGTCTTTTGGATGAGTGGAGCAAGAAATGGCCCATGAGGTTTAATAAAAGTAAGTGTAAAGTTATCCACGTCGGTCGAAATAACAGTAGGTCTCTCGACACGTTCGGCGAGGTTAAATTGGGGAAGACAAACGGAAAGAGAGATTTAGGAGTTTCTATCGATGAAGACCTCAAGTTTTCCTCGCACGCGCAAGCGACGGTAGCCAAATGCAACAGGATTCTAGGGTTCATTCGTCGTTCGGTTGCAAGTAGGACTTGGCGCGTTATTCTTCCGTTGTATGCGGCGCTGATAACACCCCAGTTGGAATATTGCATTCAGTTTTGGAGGCCTACAAATAAGGGTGAATTACTGGCACTTGATGGGGTACAGAGGAGGGCCACAAGAATGATGAAGGATGCTAGGGGACTTTCGTACGAGAAACGTTTAGAAGTGTTGGGATTGTACTCGCTCGAGAGAAGGCTAAGGAGGGGCGATCTCATCCAGACTTTCAAGATAATTAAAGGAATAGATAATATCGAGCGTGGTAGGTTTTTTTCAGTTCGATGGCAGCAAGAGAACGAGTGGTAATCAACTATACCGTAGTTGCGCGAGCCGCAGGTGCGGCTCAGGTCGAGACAGGAATTATTTACTTGCAGAGTAATGAACGCGTGGAATGCGTTAGATGACGAAGTAGTGGCTGCCCCTTCTGTGACTATTTTTTAAGACGAAACTGGATGCTTTTATGGACAGGCAAAAAAGTGGGGGGCAATATTGAAGATAGGGACTAGGAAGTAAGCAACTAGAATACACTAAAAAAAAATTACAAAAATACAAAAATAATTATTTTTAATAGGATTAGGCCTACCCTAAAATTAAGGAACGCTCGACCTCGACATCGACACATGATATCGAAATGGGCGTAATCGCCTCTTGATATCACTGACTACCTTGAACCTTAACCCTTTCAGGACCATAAGCATTGTGGGACAGCGACTTTAACTTTAATGACGTGTTTAGGGTGAAAATGACGTGTAGATTCCAAAAAACTTTGTTTGGAGGCTATATCTCCCATAGTTCTCGAGATATAGCGTGGGACAAATATGTCCCACAACAAAAAAAGTACATTTTTTTCTAAAAAATAATAAACAAATGAGTGTCGAAATGAGAAAATATGTTACAGTAAGGACATACGAAGGCAAACCCACAGACAATTTTTTTTCGGCTGCATCGGTTTTTCAAAACAAAAAAATCAAAATTCACACTTCCGGACCTGTTTGGAAAAGATAATTTTGTCTGGTGACGACACAAATTCATATATTCACAAAACCTGCCATAATTTTGAAAGTCCATGACATACTGATTCCTTATTCGCAAAAAGCATCGCCCTAGACTNTTCATATATTCACAAAACCTGCCATAATTTTGAAAGTCCATGACATACTGATTCCTTATTCGCAAAAAGCATCGCCCTAGACTAATTCATTCAAATTTGGGAGGATTTTGAAAATATGGGACAAATACGTCCCTTGGTCCTGAAAGGGTTAAACCTTGAACCATGCACGAACTTTTTTGTGACGTCGGCATGATTTTATTCACGAGGCCATGATCTGAATCACAGATATGGACAAGAATAAAATATGGTTGGAAAATGAAGTTCAGGGAAACTCCACTCACAATCTTCCAGGAATCGAGATGCTTTCCAGACATCCTACCTTAACCTTGGCAACTGCCGATCAATCGACAGTTCACCCGTCACAGTGTCTAACCTTGCCACTTCTAGGGTTAAATGCCAAATGCCATCCCTCGCACCATTAACATGAACTAAAGTACTAATCCTATACTTCCTGTGATCGACACTATCCCCAACATTTCATCTGTTTTGTTACGCAAAAGAGCTGCTCTCTTTCTACACAGATACATCGAAGTTTAAAAGTGTGTTCTCCCAGTCCCTTTCCTACTGCAGCCTCCATCATTATCATTTTCTTCGATTCTTCTACCATGCTGGGCATACCTTTAATGGGGCAAGAAATGCGCACCCTATACCGGGGTGGCCGAGTGTTTCTGGCTTCCGATTGAAACCCGGGAGGCGAGGGATCGCGTCCGTGTGACGGCGGGCTCTTCCTCCGCCGACAGGCGACCCACCTGCTTTCAATGGGAGTATCTGCTTAGCGTGGGATAACACAAACGCCACCCTGTGTGCCACGTCTAGGAGATGCGGGTGCAGTACACCTTAAAAACCACTCGTGCCAGTCATGGGCGTAGGCAATCCATGAGCTGCCCTAAGGCCTCCTACAGGACCTAAGGGACTGTGACATGGATGTGGTGCTCGTGCCAGGCGGGCACCCCCTTCTCTCTGCGTCATGTAAAATGCGTCCGTTGTCCTGTATGTCCGTCACATGTCCTGTCTTAAAAAAAAAAAAGAAATACACAACATATTTCAAGAATTTTAAACTTTACTAAAGTACTGCTTCCTTAATTTTAATGAAAATTTAAAAGAAATCCCATCCAATAAATTCGCGGAGAAGCATCATCTAGATTCTAGAAACTCATACTACATCTTGGGAACATTCAATTTATTGCACAAGGTTCCAGCGTTGAAACCAGAATGATTCTAGGATAATAAAAAAAGAAAATGTTGCGGGAACTGCTAAGTGCTGGTGCTGCCTTTGGCTTTAGATGCCGCCGCAGATAAAGATGTATAATTTGCTCGTTCCCACTTTGGTCATGTACCCATCATTAGATTCCTTCAATTTATTTCCAAACCTTACGTACATTTACCAGTACCACATGTATGCACAATATTATAGCTAATCTGTTTGGACAGGCTTTCTACCTCCCGACGGCCCTGCTGGGTGCTCCACCGAGTCATATTCTAGTCCACACACAAATGAATCTTCTCTACCAGTTCTGGCTTCATACAGAGACTATTTCCTCCCTGGGACCTCTCGAATATATCATCAACACCCCATCGCATCATCGAGTCCATCACGGTTTCAGTTCGATTCTATTCTCAAAACTGGGAAACGGAAAAGGAGATTTCTCTGAGGTTTGGTATTTACAGGATGCAACCGGTACTGCATAGACAAAAACTATGCAGGGGTGCTCATCATCTGGGATCGAATTTTTGGAACTTTTGAACCCGAAGGCGAACAAGTTGTCTATGGCCTCACCCACGCAGTCAGCACTTTCAATCCCATCAAACTCCAAGTTTGTATTTTTGATGCTTCTTGGATTCCATTCGAAGTCCATCTCTAACGAATGTATTCTCTCGGTATCAGTTTCACCACTTCCAGAACATCTGGAAATCCCTGTGGGAGATGAGAAGCTGGGGGAACCGACTGAAAGTCCTTTTCTATGGCCCGGGCTGGGAACTTGGACAACCCAGGATTTACCCTAAGGATCTCTTGCCTGACGTCAGTCTCGAAGTTATTACTTTTTGAAATTAGGTATAAAAATATGAATAAATTTGAGATTTACAAGCTCAATAGTAACATGCAATAAATGCTGGCGGGTCATTAAGTTATTAGTTTTCACAAAGAGGCAGCACGTAAATGCAATTTCATCTGAGAATTTTTCAAGGAGTATGGTAAATTAGTGCTTTTCAAATGCAGGTTGTGTGACTTGGACTTGGTTCGCCACAGATTTCGCAATAGTAAGACTTGTTCTGTCCATCCATGAATATTCATGAAAACTAACAAGCATTTGCGATGTTGGACACATTTGTTTCTGAGGAAAGATGAGGTAGATAGGGTTGAAACTTTGAACTTAAAGGAAAGTGTTGACAACTAATGTAAACAGATCACTCTCAAGTGAAAGTGATGATGAACAATAGCATATAGAGACTAACGAGAGAAAGCAGTAGGGACATAGGCGATTGGCATGTCACACACGTTTCGACTACACGAATCAATGTGACGGCATTCAATCTGTGAACTGGTGCATGGACCGAATCAGTACTAGGACTTTCCACATCCGTGCTCCGGGAGGGTCAGTTGGCTGGAACAGGCTGTTAAGATTGACAATTTTTTTTGCCATATATTATTGTTGTTTGTATTTTAGATTCTGTTTATGGCAGTATTTGTTTACTCTGTTATTGGCTTAAAGACCTATGAGCGATAGATATCGTTGATTTCTTAAATGGGTAAACTTACGAATGAGCCACCCAGTATTTAAAAATGAATGGAAAACATACGAAGTGTAAAAAAAATTATCAACTTTGAACAAACCCACGTTAGGCCCTACTCGTTCTTCAATATTGCTTTTTGCGTTGCGTATTCAAAATAACATTCACGAATATGATCGTGCATGAATTCATGGGCAATTGCTTGAATTCCATTCAATCATGTGTTCAACGCCAACTGCATAGGAAATAACTTTTTACAAAAAAAAAAGTTATTCGATTTCCATTTTTCCTGTGTAGCACAAGGCTCCAATGAAGAAATATCAGCCAGAGAGTCCCAGGGATGTTCAGGTCTATACCTTCATACAGTTTATAATTGGTGCCATAGTACATACACAGTTCATGTCCATACACAAGGTAAGAATCGAACCTTTTTTTTAAATTAGAGATGAACTGTGATTGAACATTCAAACAATATATATTCTGCAGACGTTGCACTTCCATGAAGTGCTCCTGTTTCTCGGCTACACTGGACTCTCGATGCTGAGCCTTGCGCTGATGCTAGAGAACGACACACGGGGACTTAGATTTGAACTCCTCCGTTGTTTTGTTTTCCTTTTCATATCTTCCGTGTTCCCTTTCATGAATGCCTGGCCCTTGAAGCTAATCACCTGGGTCTCCGGTTTCTACATAATCATCTGGACCCTTACAAATAAACAAAATCAATCTTGATGTGCATGACTATATATTCGGTGAAAATGTATTGGGATATACAACGACCAAGAAAAGGGAAAATATGTGTAAATATATATTACCATAGGAAATAAAATAAAGGGAACACATGAGCATGCATGCACTTCAACATTTGCGGCAGATCGTATCTTCAGAATTCCTCCCCAATTATTGTGATGTTCAAATACTGTGAATATATTCAAAGTTTCCAAGGGGCATTGATATCATTGTCGTTTGATTCCCCACATGTGTTTTCATCAACGGATTGAGTGATACTTATCCTGGAGCAGGAAGTGAGCATGGCCATTTTCATTGTCAAGGTATATCAATTCAATCATGACACTGTCCATAATGAAATGACAATAGAGGTGATGCCATCAACTAGCACCAGGATAGTGATCCATCAAGCCAAGAGTTTTCCCCTTCTGAGAAGCAAGTGCTTGGAGGACCTTGGGGTGAGGTTCAGGTTGAAGAAAGGTGAAAGACTTTGAGAAATGGCTTTCACCTTACAGTCAACTCTCGATATACCCGCACTGTTGGTCTCGGAAGATTTTGGCGCTATGTGGAGGGTGGCGCTAAATCGCAACGCATAGCTTTAAAGTGATTTTTTTTCTAACTTCTACGAAGCATGCACCAAAGATCACTTTCAATAATCCACGCTCCTAATGATCCGTGCCTCAGAATTCACCATCTACACAACTTTCAAATTGATTATATGTATTCCATCCATTAATAAATCCAATGATTTCTTATTTTTGAATTGTATAACTCCTATGCACCTCCTGCTCACATTATTTTCCACAAAAAAAACTGAAAAATTGTTGTCAAAGTTTAGCTGTCTCTTGACCTCATGCACCTCCTTCTAACGTCACACTTCCAATTTTTCCTTCACACTTACAAAGTCTTCTTTTCCCCATCTCTAGATAGTGTATAAACTTGATCCGTCGTCTGGTGAAGCTGCGTATAGCCTGAATGAGACATTTCCATTCTCCAAAAGAAAGAAAGAGACGGGATTAGGCTGGATTAGGCTACCCTATACGCCCCCCTCTAATCTCTGCAGGCCTTTTCTAACGCCAAGTCGTCCCTTACAATCTAGCTACCTATCATGCGACCGAAAGGAGCAACTGGCAGCATTACATTTTGTACACTGCATAATGATTGTGGCTGGTAAATTATGCTGCTTGACGCAATTTCGAGTAAGACTTACGCAGAATAAGACACGTTTGTGCAAGTACAGGTGTTGGTGGATGGCGGCAAGCAAGGGTAGCGGTATATCGAGGGTTGACTGTACTTCATATGGAACATATGCTCAGGTGTACCAGTGACTGCGAAGTAGGTGGCAATAAATTTTCCTGTTGGTTCCTGCAGGGGCGTCTGGCCAATTAGTCCTTCGAAGGTGTTAGTCCGTAAATGGTTCAATGACCTTAAAAGGGAATGATTCCCATCAAACTGGACAGGGAAGCGCCTCGTCATGACTGACCGACCCTGCCAGTCGATCGGCAGACATCTTTCCTCAGAACGATCTAAATGCTCGTAGACCCAGATTGGACGCTTTCATGGCTACAAACGGGAAGTCACATTTGACTTAAACCATAAAGCCTGATCGCGGCTAAGCATACGAGCTACTTCATGCTATCGTCCTGGTCTTGGGGGTTAATGTCATAATCGTTAGTATCATCGAGGTCTAGCTCAAGCCTGGTTGTACAGGCCCCCCGGCCCCTAAGCATGGGGCCGGGGGGCCTTTGTAGCCCGATTGGCAAGAATCCCCTTCCTTCCTCTAGATCACGTAAAGTGCAATACAGAACACCCTTTGGCAGGAAACTACCTAAGAAAGAAAGCCTTTAGGAGAAAAGCGTTAAAAATAAAATGATATCAACGCCTCTATCGTTGGTCAAACTTCGGCTTTCCCATATGCAAGAATCATGCAGGTAAGAATCACGTTTGAAAGAAACACGTGCCTATTTCCACGTAGTAAAGATATCCCGCATTCTAGAATATCCTAGGCAAGAGAACATGTAGCACGGAAGCTTTAAAGCAGGAAAACACGTGGCTCCGAAATGATGAGATCGCACATTGAGAAGTAATCACGTGAAAATGCTGGCAAGAACATGTTTAAGAAGAAAAACCATTGATGGTCGGAATATATGCGGACAAGGCAATTTGGAGAGACAAGATGGAGAGATATGGACAAGGCAATACGCATGTGACATTACGTTTTATTCAAGAGAAACATAAATATTTAATAATAATAAACATTTATGTGAGTCACATGTCAAGGGTTATATTGTGAGACCACATTGTGGTTTTTACCTCCTTCTTCAGGATAAATGCAGAGACTGTGGCTGCTTTGGAGTCAGAGGGAAGGAATTTCTCATTCCGTGTCCTAAAGCACAGATAGGCCATTATAGACAATATAAATATATATATAGAGACAGATCATGGATGTATAGAGTGATATCTGAACATGCAAGCCCTCAATTTTCGTAATAAATCATGAACGTTTAATAAGAGCAGAAAAATCTGATCTCTTGTAGTGTATTTACTGTACATCTTGGATGCGTAGGACTGTAGCTTCACAAACAGCTCTCTGCATCCTTTAGCTTGATTCTAGTACTCCAGAGGAGGTAGCGTGAGAAAAGGCGAAGACTGAACATCCCTGAAATGACATCTTTCACGTGTCATAAAGTTATTCCCAGCTCTTATCGGGACTTAATTGCATATCTTTGGGCCTCTCATTGGCGTTCAGAATTTTATTTTTATTTTTCCACTCCATCTCGACCACACTCCAGTCATCATCGCGAATCAATTATGATCACCATAAGTTGATTTGACCGGTACCTGGTGCGCCACTTTCCTAGTACAGAATCAATCAGATGGCGATTCCAGTCCATGGGTGAATTTCTACTCCTCCTTCACGCAGGGGTTGGAATAGGAGCCTTAATGAGGTCACAATGAGAACGCTTTTTTGGTCAGTTCCAAAATTACAGACGTAACAGTACTCTTAAAATGAAAATAAGTATGATAGTACACCTTGAATATGGTTTGCTCCAGAAATTCTACTTCAATAGTGCTTCTTAGAACACAGAAACTTGCACATATTCAAACCAAAAATGTCTCTTTTCTCCCATGGATGTAAAAAAACAAAGACATTAATTTCCTGTTTCTGACATAACATGGTTTAGGCTACAGATTTTGTTCTGTTTCTTCCATTCCGATTCTACCGTATTTGATTCGGCTTGATTTGGAGCTTCCATATTTTCAAGAAAAGAAGGCATAGACCGCAACCTTTCTTCGTGCCAAATGACACGTCGACGATCGACAAAGGAACGGGTAGGAGAGTTTTCCATCGTTACTAACGTTACGGAATTGTCGAAAAAGATGTTTACGAAGCAAGTTTTAAATTTTAATTTATCAAGATGGAGTCTAAAAAGAGAAATGAAAAATCATCTTATGTCAGGCGATGCATTTTGAGTGGACCCCTTATTCAGTCTAATACATACAATGGGTGCATTTGGGGAGTGGAGAGGGAAGACAGTGCATCCTCCAGTTCAAAATGCCCTCAGATTGATACACTGTTGATTTGTGCCAACAATATTTCTCGACCTGCATCCTCAGCTTAGCCAAACCTTAATGACTAAATTCATCTTGAAAGCAGCCCCTCAAATGCTTCCGTTAGCACGAAAATAGCTGCTTTCTGCTGAAGACGATGTAGAGCAAAAAAATCGTTTATGTGCATTCTTGTCTCCTCCCATCTCATTTCCACCTTTCAAACATATACACATGCAAAACACGTGAAACATGTATTTTTCAGAACTAACCAAATATCTCAGAACATTTCAAAATGCCGTCACTCATGATCACTTGCCACTGAAGGTAAGTTGACCGTTCCTTTTTAGAGCTTCACACTTTCTCAGAGTATCCAAATGCAGTCAACACAAAATAAATTCCAGAAATATCCAGAGCGAGGCAGAAGTGTTAACCAAGGAATAGTTCTCATGAGATTACACACAGGCATGCGACGCCTCATTTGCACGCCAGAAGTACCTGCATCTACAATCTACTACCTCTACCACCTACATCTACTTGCATGAGCAACGTACCAATATGAATACCTGAGCCCTATGCATGTAAAGGTATGTTCGTATGCATAAGCGTAGCTTGGATGAAAAAAGTGGGGGGGCACAGGACAAAGGGGGGGGGGGGAACGGAGCTTGGCGGGGAACTCTTTAACAATGTCAGTGCCATAACAAGGGGTGTGCGAGCGGTGCCCCGCACAGGACGCCGATTGGCTGCCGAATTATAAAAAAATTCATTCATCAATTCATCATCAGCAATCATCGAATGCATCGTAATTACTTGAAACGAAACGATAAAAATTATACGTTAATTTTTCCATTCAGATGAGAAGGGTCCCCCCCCCCCCCAATTCTGAATTTTCACCTCCCACCTCCATAATGCATTTTCTACAATAAACGTCCATTAAAAGTTTAAAAAAAAATTGACCACAATTCTCTTTTAGTTGAAACTGAAAGGGCAGTCATCCCAAAAACGCGTTTCTCATAATCGAGGAAAATGCACGTTTACTTTCACTATGACCAAAAGTTTTGCAGGTTTCATCAGTGAAGTTGTTAATCGACTGTCATACTTCTGTAGCGCCCGCCATGACTTATTGCCTTCCCCAGTCAGGCGCCAGGCAACGGTCCTCGAAGGGGTTGAAATTAATTGCTACTTCTACCCTACACGTGTCCTTTCATCATTAACAGAGGAGAATGACAGAAAATTATGACAGCGACAAGTGAGGACAAACTGGCGTCCTTCGTGTAATCCATGGTTTTGCCGCGATTCCGCTGTCAAGAGGGATCAGAGGTCAACCACTTTCCCCAAATCTCCTGAATCCATTTTCGGTATTCATCCATCCGGCCTTCTGACCATTCAGCGTCCGAGTTTACCGTGACGTGGATGGACACGGAGAACAGTATATAAACTCAACATGGAGAGTGGAGAGGAGGAGGTAGAGGTTAGTGAAGGGTTCCGGACTTCGCTGTTGCTGCTGCTATCATCAGGCATCGGGTTAGAGTCCCTGCTTGGATCAAAGCCTTGCTAATTCTACTCGGTTGGAGTCGAGATGCCTAAGCTCTGGTTTTAGCCGGACTTGGGTGGATCTGGTTGGGGCCAGATTCTGTTACTTGCTGGTTGGAGCCGGAAGGGACGTTTAGAATTAGCAAGGCCGAAATCGGATTGTGGGCGTGCGGACGATTGGAGCCCGAGCAACCCCTTTCAGTTTCGTTGTTTAGCCGTGATTGAAGAAATCACGAGACCTCGCGAAAGTCGAGGGGGTGAGCTGAATCTTCTTGTTCTCAGAAGGGTTAACTATTCTTTTCATTTTGTTCATTCACCTTTCTAAAGCGAAAACTGTCATTCACGAAGTTGTGCCGAGAAAAGATCCTGTACATTCTCATTTAGGGTACTTTGTATTGTGTGTAAACTTTAGATTAGAATAAACGAAGTCCTATGTGAAACCCAGTCTGTTGGAATCCTTGCTTAACGGCTATTGATTCCGTCCGACCACTGCGAACCTTCCCAAGGGGATAATTTCTATATCTTTTTTTATTCTTTTTATTATTTTCTTGTTTCGCGACGGCCAAGGTAGTTTGCTGGTAGCTATTAAAGTACAGCGACGTACGAGTACTACCGGCCACGCGAGACGACCGCGAGCGTTACACTTCCATCAATATTATCATTAGATGAGATTTCATGTTCAAATACATTGTTCTCCATTGTTTCGCTAAAAGTACTGTGTATGATTAAACATAAGTTCAAGATGATTGTATGCTCCAGAAGACTAATAAGAATTGGTCAGTAAGTTGAAGTCAGGTCAGGGACGTTTTGAATTACATTCGAATTACGAAGAAAACATATTGGTGAGCAATGAATTGCAGATGGTGACTTGGCTCGTTTTGTTCGCAGCGGTCAATTCATGGGGGAATCACTTGCCTAGCTTGTTCACCTTGCCAAGAGTGTGAAGGTGATGGGCGACGATTGTATGGGAACACCCAAGTTGTTGTGCTAATTCTCTAGTGGTCAACCGTGGATCGTCTTCTATAAGTTGCAGGAGAACTTCATCATCAATGGTGGAATCGCGGCCTGAAATGAGGTGGAATAGAATGCCAGCTTGCACTTTCTGTCATTGCTACATTCCTATTACATTTGAAAAGAGGTTCCACGTTAATCGTACATGGAAAAGTTTCCGGCGAATTTCCTTGTGTATATTTTCTTCCCACTGTTTTTTTGTCTGCGCGTATTCTTGCGTGCGTGTTTTCTTGCTTACACAAATCTCTGCTGCTCACTTTCTTGTCTACGTGACTCATGCCTATGTGCTTTCAACCTTGAATGATTCTTGTTCGCTGGCTTTCCTCCGTACGTGATTTCAGACTCGCATGCCAATTCTTGATTCTCTCTTACGTGTACTCTCACTCATGTTATTCTTGTCTATGTGGGCTGCAGCTTCTCGCAGCTATATTAAGGATAATGGAGGCATTTTTTCTTCAATACATGGATTCCGTTCTACGCGGTTTCTGCACGGCAGATACCGCGTCTTTTTTCTTGCATCATTGCCACGAACGTGATTATTGCGAATGATATTCTTGTCTACGCTTTGGGCAGAGACGTTGACAAGAATCTCGTTCGCCAAACAACAAAGGAATAGTGGTTTCCGCGAAACCAAAAAGATCACACCGACTCCAGCAAAAAGATCGTACCGATCGCTCGTCCGATCTTCGAATTGGTACCCGCGAACATCTCTCTTGAGAATAAAAATAAGTGAAGATTTGATGTTACGCGCAATATCCGCACCACTCCGCCTCGAATGTGCTTGGACTCCCGGCACGGAACTGCGTTCTATCTGTCGTGATATGGACAGTCGGGTCCCCGATCGAGTGCGAGCTGGTCGGCTCTTCCCCCGTTTCACATAGTATGCAGTACGATCTCGGGGCGTCTCGAGAGAACGGCGTGATTGGGATGGATCTGAACGAGACGGGGATAATCCAGAGGGGGATCCGCGGGGTCGGGCGTCTCTTTTACCTAGTGGATCCGTGGGAAATGACATTCGAGAAGCCAGAGGAGGTTCCAAACTACATGACTCAGGTAAAGGAAACGAAACTCTTAACGCAGAGCAGTCCATATTTCATTAAATATTTATTCTTTCTGAATCTATCGAAAGACGACTTTATAATTATGCAGGCGGTTCCCTATTTCGTTCTGGGGATCATCTTGGAAGAAGTAATCCTTTGGAAGCAAGGAAAACCTCCCATTCCACTCGATGATGGCATGGTCTCCCTAGCTGCCGGATTGCTCATGGAAATCACACGGTCAGTGGGAGCTTCCACTTCATCTCACACCGCAGTAATGAAATGCTCGATTGAGATGTGCTCGTACAGGCAGAGATCGTAGTTCAGACGTTTTCCACTATTTCATTATGTTCTTGCCACTATCAGGGATGGAATAATTCGAAAAGCATTCATTTATGAGAATGAGAGTGAATAATACTTGAAAATGTCGACGATTTAGTGACGTTGAGAATAAGATTTTAAATAATACCTTCATTGAAATGAAATTTCAATTAGCATTCAATCCGGATTAAAATGTGCAAATAAACATTTCTCCTACCATAATTCATTTCGTCACTGAATGACAATGATTAAATTAGGGTAACGCATAAAAATATTTGTTTCAGCTGCGGATGCTCCATCCTGAGCGATTCTTACCCTATAATGCTTTCGTTTCCTTCCTTTCGAGCGTATCGCGAAGGGATTTACACTTTCTTAAGATACGTGTGTGTATCCACTTGCTGGGTAGAGGCTTTCGCAATTCCCGATGAGAGCGCTGGAATCACAAACAACAATTTGGTGAATGAGATTTTTGTGAGGTGCGTACTACCAGAAACTCTTCATTCAGATCAGGCCCCTAACTTCGAAAGTCGTTGGATAGTAGATGTTTGCCATGGGCTAGGGATAAAGAGGACTTATCCCCATACCACCCATGAGGGAATGGTTTGAAAGAATGGACAAAAGCAGCAAGTTCTAGCGTCATTGACGCAGGGAGATCCTCAAAATTGGGGCTTGAGTTGCCTACTGCTTTATTTACCGTGAGGAAAGCACCTCAATCTTCAATGCAAATTTCAGCCCGTGATATTTGGCTCCAAAAGATGCCATAAATACCTATTGATTTTGAACTTCAAACTTCTTCAGGGCAATTCTTTGTTCATCGAACTTCAGTCAGCTTTGCAAATGCTCTAAATTTATGTCAACAAAGTTTTAAGACAGCCCAAGCACGACAAAAAGGATATTTTGAGACGCGAAAACCTCGTTAACTACCTCTTCAGGTGGGAGCTGTTCTTCAAAAGAGGTGTAGGCCCAAGCAAAGTGAAAGTGATGAATTAGTCCAAAGTGGACAGTGAAAATATATTGAAATGTGGGCAAAGTTTTGTGGAGGAGTGATGAGACAATGGAATTTCAACCCATTAAGCCTCCTCAGACAAAACCTGAATATTCCAGGTATTAGTAGGATGATGCAGATGAGGAATTGTGGGAAGACATGCTGGTCCAAGAACTACTTTCTGTTGGGCAACCTATGGTAGATCCTAATGTTGTTCAACAAAAACCTGTGATACATCCTGATAATCAGCAAATTCCTGCAATAGAGCCTATTCTAAGGCCACAACAAGTTCATGAGCCAAAGGATGAAGATATTGTACAGGGTGTACATATATTCTACTAACAATTTTGGAAATTTCTAGCGAAACACCTGGTGGTCGCAAAATATTGAAATGATGCACTCGCATAACTTGCATATCAAAGTTATTTTTCTTTACATGGCGTCTCTGTAGTTCATACTGCAGCCGCAGCGGCGTTAGGTGCAATAGTGATCGAAATGGCGACTCCCATTGGGAAGGCACTAAGTGTTCTCCAGTTTGTCGTGTTACAGTCTGCGACTGCAGTGCAGCGACGATTTAGTACAGAGTATCACCAGAATCCACCAAACATGTAGATTCTCCTTCCTGTTTGGTGGATTCTCACTCAAAAACACTAGTGTTCAATGTTCTATGATAAACAAACACATAAGGGGAAATATCTATCTAATAAATCGTCGGTGACTCGAACGTCAGGCGTCTTGAGGGAGCGATGGAAAAAGA
>CAJPEV010004796.1:8226-19185 GCA_905338385.1 Darwinula stevensoni
GCTTCCTATCATAAAAAAAAAAACCCCCCCCCCCCCCCCAAAAAAAAAAGTCCCAAGTGTGACACTTGGGATTGCATAAAGAAAAAGAAGTTCACAGTTTTTGCATGGGGCATATTATGATATCATAGTTCTAAATTATTTAGTAGCTGATTTTGCTCGCATCCACCCACCCACCCACTGAAAAAAATAAATACTGACTGACTGCCATGAAAAACTGTCACATGCTTTTTAGCCTAAAGCATATCAACAAAGTTAGTCATGTAGAAGTGCAAAAAAAAAAGATTTTCCCTTCACTTCACTCTTCCCACTGCTTGTCAACTTGCAATAAATTTTTCCTCCATAAACTAATTTTGCAATGAAGACATCCATCATAGAAGCAATATGTTAGCATCTCAAGTTTGATAGAGTGAAGTTTTTGTACTAGTTTCGGAAATAACAGCACCATTAGTTTGATATTGAAGGAATCTCAGCCCTGGCATGAATGTATTTTGGCCTTTAGGCCTAAGTCTGTCAGAACTGAGATTTAGTGAGGCTGGTTTCTTCATTAGCACAGGCTGAGTGCATTTATTTTTTTTTTTGGCTGAAGATTTGGTGTGTGTTGAAGTAAAATTCTATCCCTCTCATGAGAGTGTTGGTTTGACCATGTGGTCTTCTCTGTCAAACTTCCTCCCTCTGCTCTTACAACATATATGGTTGCCAACTTTCTATATAATCATGGGAATTTCTGTTTCTTTTATACAACAACCTTTCAATTCAATATGCTAATTGCAGTGTGCCACCTATTCTGTGATTTTCTTTTACACATCAATGTAAGACTCCATCACTATTATCAAGTTGTGTAGCATCATACTGAACTCTTTTGCCTGCTCTTTCAGTCCAAAAAAAAAGACCTATGGTACCCATGAATATGCTAATGATCTGGATGTTTTATTGCAGGGGGTAGATATTCTAAAGAAGGGGAATGGCTTGCACAATTGGATGCATTGGAACAAAGCTCTTCTAACAGACTCAGGAGGATTCCAGATAGTGTCTCTCACTCAGTTATGTGAACTAACTGAGGATGGAGTCTCATTTACATCACCTTATGATGGTAAGTTGTGCCCCTGCTCCTTATACAGGCTGGATAGCTACAATAACTTTGACCCACCATCATTCAGGGCACACAGAGATGCTGTGTTGAAATCAGTTGCATAATCAATAGAATTGTAGATGTGGAAACAGGTCTTGTTTTTCATGAAAAGGGCAAAAATGCATTTATCATAGTGTGTATGTTCTTGCAACAGCCAGCCTCATTCTTACCATAAGTTATATAAATCATATTGGAGGAGTGAGTGTTGACCAAACAGAAGTAAATTAAAGATAAGTGACATCACCCTCGATCATTTCATATGAAGTACCATGTTTCAGGGAGCAGGTTCTTGTCAGAACTTTTGTTTCTTTCTAGGTAAGCAGACTCTGCTTACTCCAGAGAAATCAATAGAAATCCAAAATGCCATTGGAGCTGACATCATGATGCAACTTGATGATGTTGTTCATGTCCTTCACCCAGACAAGGATCGTGTTGAAGAAGCCATGTATAGGTACTTGTAGAACCTGCTGTGCATCCTATTTTCTCCACATGCACTGTTATATCTCAAGTAGATTTTTTTATTGTGAATTTTCAACAACACTTGGAACTTCCATAGCTTTGGAAAGTAATTGTAAGTTGAATTGAATTACCATGAATGATGAGGCAGTTGCTGCAATTGCCAGCAAATGTTGTCTGATGCTCTTGGCAAGGTGAGGTACCAATAGCAAGCAATTCCTCCTGTAATTGGATATGGCCACTTTTTATAACTAGAATTGGAGAGACTCTCTCTCTCTCTCTCTCCTTGTAACCAAGTTATCAGTAAACATGATAATAAAAACCAATTAAGCTTAGAGGCCATTTCCAAAATTAGGCTTGCACCCTTCTCCCCTTAAAAGAAAAAGGCATTAAAATGATAAGATTACATGGTTTGAGCTGACTGGTACCCACAATTATTTCATTGTAGAATTTACTGTGATACATTTCCCAAACTCATTGGCATTGGCCTGGTGGATCAGTTTCTTCTCATTTGGTAGAGATGATCATCTTCCCCATATATAGAGGATTGTTCCCACAGGTCAATGGAGCTTATGAATGTCAGGGACAGACATTGCATTTCCCATACTTGCACCTTTGACAATGTAGTCTATTTCATTTCTGTTCTATCGATTTCTATTTGAGATGTCTCATTATTTGTTGACTGTATCGATGAGAATGGGTTTGTATGAAAAGAAATGGTAATTCTGTTATGACATATTTTCTGCTGCCTTTTTTCAAACACATATGCAATAAGAAGATAAGTGTTTTTTTTTTTATTCATTGCCTTTGAATTTCATGAAGATGGAGGCATCATGGTCATGGGTTGGATTACCACACAAAAGAGTGCAAAATACAGTGAAAACTCGTTAACTCGAATCCTGATAAGTCGAAATTCCACTTATCTCGAACTTGAATGCTTGGTCCCGGCGGAACCCCGTAGGACACCATGCTAAATGCTCCGTTTATCTCGAATTCGCTTATCTCGAATTTCCGGATGTCTCGAATGACATTTTCACTCCCGATAACGATTTTCTCACGGTTAACTGGAATTCAGGGTGTGAAGGGGGAAAAATTCTTCTCGTGGGACTTTTCGATTTTTGAATGGGATGAATGACAGGAAACCCGTTCAGGAGGATGTTCTTTTGTTTGTTTTTTTCTGCTTCCCCCTCCTCCCACGCAGACGCCTGTGGAGAGGATTAAACCTGAGGATTAAAACCGAAAAGCTTCGGCTATAAAAAAGCAACCTCCAACATTCGCTCTGTCTATTTATCGTTCTCACTCCGAGCCATTCTAGTCATATTCACTTCCTTTACGCCATTTGTGTGGAATGAGTTCACTCAAGAGGAAATTGAAGACTCTGACGCTCGAAGAGAAGGTGCACTTGATTCGGACTGTTGAAGAAGGCCAGCTGAAGAAGAAAGACATCGCAGAGTATTTCGGGATTCCTCCCTCTACACTCTCTACCATTATACGCAGCAAAGATAAGGTTTTGTGCAAATGAGAAGCGCCTATTTACAGCAAGTTGCATGGAGACGAAGACAGCCAAGCATGAGGACGTGGAAGAGGCTCTCCTGAGATGGTTTCGTGAAGTTCGTGACAGCACCACTCCCGTGTCAGGAACACTGATGAGAGAAAAAGCTGATCAACTTGGAAAGGAACTTTGAGCTGATTTTACTGCTAGTGTTGGTTGGCTGGAACGATTCAAGCACCGTCATGGCATCGTGTTCCGACGAATTTGTGGGGAAAGTGCAGATGTTCCACAGAAGGAATGCGAAAGTTGGATCGAGGAAGAACTCTTGCATGTTCTAGGTTGCTACAGGCCTTAAGATGTGTTTAATGTTGATGAAACAGGCTTATTTTTCAAGCTGATGCCAGACAAAACCATGATTTTTCTCCATGACCCTTGCATTGGTGGGAAAAAGAGCAAGGACAGAATCACAGTCCTCGTTGGTGTAAACATGGATGGGTCCGAAAAACAAAGAGCAAGGACAGAATCACAGTCCTCGTTGGTGCAAACATGGATGGGTCCGAAAAACTCCCACTGTTGGTGATAGGAAAATCCGCAAAGCCACGATGTTTCAAGAATGTGAAGTCCCTGCCTGTTCGTTACAAGTCATCGAAGAAGGCTTGGATGACGTCAACAATATTCACGGAGTGGCTGATGCAATTGGAAGATAAGATACTGAAACAGAAAAGGAAAATTCTGGTGATTGTTGACTACTGCCCTGCTCATCCACACGTTCAAGGTCTGACAGCAGTGAATTTGATGTTTCTCCCTCCAAACACGACCTCCAAACGTAAACCTATGGACATGGGAGTGATTCGCAATCTCAAGGTGCACTACAGGAAGCGACTCATCCAATACATCATTTCCGCCATTGATAAAAAGAAAGAAGTGTGTGCGACTCTACTCGATGCAATTCACATTTTGTTTTGGCATGGAAAGACGTACGGTCGTCCACTGTTGCAAACTGCTTCAGAAAAGCAGGATTTGTGCACTGAAGTGATGTTCATGAGGAAGTCGAGGAGATGGAAATCTCATGTGATCCGCATTCTTGGAGTGCTGTGGCTCATATCATGAACTGTGATGTGTCATTCAACGACTTTTTTAATTGCGATGATGACCTCAGTTTTACTGATCCGGTCACTGAGGCATCCATCATTTCCGACATCAAAGATCGCTCACGAGAGAGCGGGCCCGGGGATGAGAGTGATGGAGAGCAGGACGCAACGTACAATGCTCTACCGCCGTCTTTGAGCTATGCCAATGATGCAATGGCGATTGTGAGAAAATTCCTCCTCTCACGAGGGGAGGTGCCAGTCGACTCGTTCTAGGCAGTAGGGAAATTGGAGGACTTTCACTTCTCTATTGCAAGTTCTTTTACGAAACAAATGAAGATCACTGATTACATGTCAGAAAAGGATAAAACCAAGAGAGCCCCAGGTGAAAGGCGTTGCAATAAATGAATTTTGCCTGTGGAGTATTAAAGTTTCATTTGTGATGAATAAAAGCCTATTACTAGTATTGATATAATGGGAAGTTCGTCGCTACGTGAAATCGGACTTTTGAGGCCGGAAAAATCGCCCAATGGTTATGTCCCTAAACGTGAGATTTTTTTTTTTTGGGGGGGGGGCGATTCCTGATAACTCAAACTTCGGATAACTCGAAACGATTTGCCCGGTCCCTAAAAGTTCGAGTTTACGAGTTTTCATTGTATTTTATTGTTTCTGCTTTTGTGATATAAGGGGTGAGGTACGCGAGAACTGCGGTTATGTTACTTTCCCCGATGTAACTTATATCCATGTTTGCTAACCATACACGTATCAGTTCAGGATTATATACATTTATATAGCTACTTTCCTGCTTCCTCTTGATTGCATACCGCCGACCTTGCAGATGAGTGCCAAGATATACCTCTGTCTTCTCTTGACAGGTCGAAGAAACTTGAATCTGCAAGAACTGACCTTGTTTCCTGTCATTTTTCTTCGTCCACAATATTCATTGCACACGTGTCTCTGTCATTTATGAGGTTTGCCAGGAGAGGTTCATTATTAAGATTAGGCAATTCAGCAGTTATAAGTGAATCAATGAACTTTACAGCATATTCTTCATTACCCTCGGTTAGCCAAAGGGCATTTTGAATCCACACAATCAGCTGATAGTGAGTTTTTCCACTTTGTTGGAACTCGACCTAACCAGCCCAGGTAAAAACTTTTCCAATGACTTGTAGTCCTCCAGTTATAAATTGGGACATGAAAGTCTCAAATCTTCTTTGCACATGACGGGCTGTGTTGATAGGGTCTCTTGCAATCATTTTTGAGTTGCTCATTGTTGTGTTCTTAGGTAACTTCAAGACACTTATCAGAACTGTTCTTAGATCAAACCAGTCATAGTCACTATTACTGAGTGTTAGAAAAAAGTGGGGGATCCCAATTCATTAACAATTGCAGTCATATTCCTACTAATTGTACTCCAGTATTGTGGGGCTCCTCTTACTCCATTCAAAAATGCACTCATGTCAGCATCAATTTCAAGTGTCTTTTGCTCTATTGTCCTAATGAGAGATGCAGCCGTCAGGGTTCTATCCTTCTTCATTTTTAAAAGGGCGATTATGTTTCCAAACATAGTGTCTGACATTTTATATGCCAGGAGCTTAGATAAATATTGGTGGTCTCCCCGGAATATCCCATCCTTATTGAATATGCGAACTTTGTAATAGTCACTATTTCTCAACTTGTGTTCTCGTGCACTGTACAGCCCTGATTCACCTCTAGGAAAGAGCCAGAAGAAGCATTTTTGTTCAGTGTCTGGTTCTTGTTGTTTGACTATATTACCTTGAACTTTATCCATTTGGTACAGTTTTTCTATTGGTACATTTGGAAATACCAGTTGCTTGGGAATTAAGGTATAATGTTCTAGGTCAAATTTATTTAAAGCTTATTCACATAACTTTTTTCATGTTTACAGTCTCCAGGTGATATGGTACATCATTCTTGCCAATGGCATCGGTGCCTTTCTCATGGGAATCAATGTTTCCATGGTGGTTTTTATTCTCATTCTCACTTTGCTCAGGGTTTCCTACTCCTTCCAAAGCCTCCTCTTTCACAAGTTCATCAGGTATGTTAGGTAGCACAATTTCATCTTTGTTAACTCTCTCATTAAGTCTTATGTTTTTGTAATGAGGGTTATTTTCTTTTAGCCACTCTAATGTTTTATATACCTTGGCCATATTACCCTGCACTCTATGTATCATGTGATCATGTGATGCTGTGGTGCTAATGATGACATTCTGATTTGATGAAGGAAGTACTTCTTATGTCTCTTTGGTTGGTAGTGGAAGGTGGAAAGCCACACCTCTTGTGCCTTTCTGAAGAGTGCTTGAGATTCCTATTCCTTTGTAGGGTTTCAAAGAAACTACTGTTTGGGAGCACTTCATAGTTTGTAGGAGCTCCCTCTCTAAGAAATTCAATAACTTGATTTCTTCAGGAACTTCAGTTACATGAAGATTATTTAGAACTGATTTTGAGGGAACTTTTCCATTACCAATGAAGCCAATACAATGATGACAATAGAATCTATCTTTTGAGGAGATTTTCTGCTTTTCATTCTTATTATAATATGTTTCTAGCGCTTTCACAATGATGCTTCTACTGAGGTCTCTCCTTGGTTTTTGTAGTGCTAGGGCCAGGATGGCACTTTGCCTAGCACTGTGGGTTAAAATGAAAGGCCAGTGGGGAGCTCCATAATTAATCTATTGGCTTGACATTAATTAAAAGCAATAAAATATACTGTATGAAAATAAATAAAATAAATAAATAAATGAATAAATAAGTGAAAGACAAAGAACAATGACTCAGGCAATGGCTCAGGCCATAGGCCGGAATGTAACCAAAGTGTAAATGTTTGGCAGGCGCTAGGCCATGTAAAAACACTGAATGAACAGACCAGCCAGACTTGGGAAAACCAGCAAGGGAATGTGCGGACCAGCAAGACTTGGGAAAAACCAGCAAGGGAAAATGTGTGGACCAGCAAGACTCAGCAGACCAAGCACCACGACGAAACAAGCGCCAACTGGAAGACGGGATCCATTGACACACCCCAGCTCTGCTCCTCTCTCGTATCAATGTTCAGGTGTCATGTGAGGTAGAGGAGAACCCCCACTTGGAGCAGTTAGTGTGTTCATCCATGTCCATGCTCGATAAAAACCACTCCTCCAGTGAAAAACAGGCACAGCACAAAACTTGTTCTCAAAGCCTCTGACTAGCTGGTCTGGTCCCTTTCAGCAACACTGGATGCTGGTCCTGTCGTCTGCTCCTCAGACACGACACTACACACCGCACAGTCAATGATGTTGCTTTAAGAATTCCGCCATGACTAGCAGGTGCTATTGCGAAAAATGGAACACATCGCATTTTAGGCCAGAACTTGACATCATCCACCAGACTATCACAAGGCTTCAGAGCGCGTAAGGATCACGGTCTGCGCACATCTTCATCTTTTCCAGATAACGGCCGCGTTTGCCGCGCCTTTCAGGTTCTCAAAATAGGCGGAAAAACTGGTAATCATGACGCAGACTTGATGAGGTTACACTCGTAAAATAGGCCTATCAATCGAAACCCTTGCTCCCCTGTCCATGGTGTATGTGCGTTCCGCCCCTCTCTTAAACGTTATCTTGTGACGTCAATGGAAAAACCTATGGGGGGGAGAGGAATCCCTCGGTTTGTCTTCGCCGTTCCCATGTTTCAACAGGTGGACTCTCATTACAGTTCGTGACAGTAGGGTTCAGATGCGGATTAGCGAGTTAAGACACATGCAACAAGAATACGAATTCTTTTCCCATCCATTCTAGACTTTCGCTCACCCTTCACTCGCAATCCACTCTTGGAGGAATGAAGAGCACACATTTTCACACAAGCTTAAGTGAGAATCAATGTCCGTCGAATTCATCCGTTTCCTCTTACGTCTCGAGTCTCTCTCACGTTGAAAACCACGAGGGTTCCGGTTACCTGGAGAGGTTTCGAGCAGCCCGCGATGGACCCGTGGATCCCTAACCCAAAGACCCAAGTAGCACATAACATTGAAACAACATTGATTCAACGTTGATTCGACATCCGCACGTTGAGCCAACGTTGAATCAATGTTGATTCAATGTTATGTGCTACTAGGGGAGTAGCTATAACATTCACCTAAAACATATCGACATTCTGATTAATGAAAACTTGGAGGCGCCTCAACCTTCTCATTCTTTCACCGAGCGATTGGTACCAGAGACCAAATAAAGATATTATGAGTAAGACAGTGCACTATTTACCCTGCGTTATCTGAATTTCATGAAAGTTTGCTGTACGTTTTAGCGGCTTAAAATTAATGTTTAGTAATGTTGCTAAGCATTGACTGAGCGGCTACCAGAATTAATTTTTGCTATTCCACTGAATCGCGACCTCTTTGCGGAATCCCATGCCTGCAAAATAGTTAATAAAAAAAATCTTGAACGTTTATTAAATTGTCATTACAGGAAGGTCCATATTTTATTTCTTTACTATACATTCTGCCTGAAATGTAAGTGCTGCATTACACTAAAACTTACATGCTTCGTTACCGAAAAACTACAAAGCTTTCTCATAATAAAAGGAAGAAGACCCTTTTCCCCTAAGTATTGGCATTTTGGCATGGAATTTCCGGTATCCACGATTTGGAGAGAGGAGATTAAGTGGCTTTGTTTTCAGTGACACTCAATCTCTGTCGCCTTCACTTGACTGGAAGTCTGGTCTCGCTTGAACATTTTTTCGTCTCCACTCTGGTAAAACTTTTATTATCTTCCATCCGATGCTGGATTCTGAAGCATGTAACTCGACTTAATTTTCATGCAGGCTGTAGCATTTCTGCCATGATGTGGAGGCCACTTCTAGCCTTAGTTGGGCAAACAGCTATCTACAGTATGGGTCAAAAGTATTGCAAATTGGGAAAAATTCATATTATTCCTCTCCAAAGAGTATGATGAAACTAATTCATTCGCTACTGTAATCTCCCTTTATATACCTGCAGATAACTAACTGCATTTGCTGAGGAATACTTCTTACTACACTTTTGCGAATGCTTGGATTCAAGTCTACCCAATAATTTTTAGTTTCTGTATGAGCTGCTTGCAGCCTGTGGCATATTTCATGTACTTGACCTCTTCCTCAAGAAACTGCCTGAGAATTTCAATGAGATTTAGGTCAGGGCTGTTGTCTGCTCACTGACCCTTCCCCCAGAATGCTGGCAGGTTCTTCTGACACCAGGCAGTGGTGGTTTTGGCGGCATGACTAAGGGCATTGCCATGCATGTAGATGGCCTCTGACCTTTTTTCAACCAAGTACATCTTCAGAATTGATCCTCCTCTGGTCATCCTGTTAAAGGAAACCAGGCAGGGCTTTTGGAGGATGTTCTCCAGATAACAAATTGTGCGCATGAACTATTTTGGTTGGATCGCGTTGAGCTCTGAGTAAGCTTGATGAGAGAACATTCCCTACCCCATCTCACACAGTTGGTGCTCGACTGTGGTGACGGGAAGGAAAATGGCACAGTTTTTGCTCCAGATCCTGTCACACTGAGGGTTGAATGGTAGGAAAAGCTGAAGTACAGACTCATCTGACCATGCCACACGTATTTAGTCCAGTATTTGTACTCCACAGCAAACTTCAGATGCTTCTCCTTCATGGCGTCCATAAAAAGGAGCGTCTTGGGCCTCTTGTAGGCCTTGACACCAAGATCATTTTTATGATAGCACTAGGTTGTTATAAAAGACTCTATGTGGCCAAAATGATTTAATCTGGAGGTCATTTTTCTGCTGGACATGCCTCTTTTCCCGAGGCTTTTGCATACGAGGCTTTTGCTGAGGTTGAAAGAACTTTTGGATATCTCGGACGAGCCCTTGATTAGAGGCTCTCTGGACTTCTGGTGTTTCCACCAGCGACTGACGCTTGCTGAGCGCACTAAATGCCAGCAACCTCTCTCCATTATTTTCCGGCCTCAACCATGCCAAAGGCTTTCGCCCGGACCTCCAAAGACAGCTCATGGACCTTCATGTAGTGTGATGTTGATGCCAAGCAAAGTCAGCATTGTACGAACACAATGCAGAGCATTCTCTCGAGTTACACAGGCTATTGGAGGTATTGTTGGAGTGTCCTTAAGCTCTTTCAATGATGGCGGGAAACATAGTTTGGGGGCAGCAAACCATTAACATAGTCTGCTCGCGTTGCAATACTTTTTACCCATACTGTATGACCTAGCTAATGCATCTTTTTTTTTCTTTAAGGTTTCATTAGAGGAGTGAAACTGCTTCAACGTTGGGAAAAAACGAGAAGGCGAGAATGATCTGGGATCTGCTGTCAGCCCTTGTGTGCTTCAACTCCTACTTCTATTTTTTCCCTCTCCCCTTTCCCAATATTACGAATGTTCTCAAATGCTTTAACAGTTTGTTGAATTGTAGACTTCGTTGATATTTGTACAGTTGACATTTTGCTCTCAGTGAAATGTTTCAAACATGTGGCGCACGTCACATCAATTGACCATTGCTTTGATGCAGTTGCAAATAAGTTATTGGCTTAACCCTTTCATTCTCAGAAGGAAACCACTTCCCGGTACCGATAAGCACGAATAACCCCAAGGTGGATTAAGCCTGAGTTTGCACTGCCATCTACCCAACGAATGTTTCAAAAGAGTTAGTGCGAAAAAAGCTCACTAGGTACCCAAGTAACACAGTATGTTGATGAAACGTTTCCGAAATGTTGACTATGTTGCTCTATGTTGCAAGTTGATCTACAACATTGATATAACATTGCTTCAATGTTTTCACTTGGAATGTTGCTAC
>CAJPEV010004797.1:0-19182 GCA_905338385.1 Darwinula stevensoni
CGTGTTTCAAAACCTATAGGAAAGTCTATAGGTTTCCTATAAGAAATAACTATTGGTTTCCAATAGGAAATTTCCGGAAGGGTTCTTTTGTCGGGGGATTATGTTGAAAAATAGCTCAGTCATTTCATTTGCAATGCAATACAGACCAAGCATTAACACTTTTCTGGTTTTCATTTGACTGTCCCTCGTAGCTAGTTTCACTTGAGCACAAAAAGTGGAGTTGCCTATAGAAGGTGCACTCACAAGAGAATCCCGGAGCACAGTAGAAACTAGATTCGCACTAGTCGGCTGTGTCGAGCTGAAAGAGACTGAGCGTTCAGGCCCGACCGCGATCGATAAGCCCGTTATCAGCACATGCCCAAGCACGTGAGTGAGTATGGAAGACTAAAGCTGCCATAATCGTGTCATCTAGAATAGCTGAAACGCTCAGGCCCGACCGCGATGTGCGCGCAATGTAAATGCATTCAGATGGCAGAGTTTAATCAATTTGAGGAAAAACATGTACTCTTTCAACTACTTTTTATCTTCTTTTATGTACCGCTCATCATTAGTTTACCGAGAAAGAAAAGCATCCCCCTCTGAATCATCTCGTCTAGACTTCGTTATTTCTTTCATTGTTCTGAACTCGTCAGATGTGGGAACAATATAATGAGAGGTTCGCATGCCCTTATTCGGGCGGTTACCAAGAAGGCGTGTCTTCCCGATGTCTCTTTACCGTGGTGACGGACTCCATACTCTCGTCTTGGCCGCACACTTCAGCCGCGAAGTCATAACATCAATTTTCAGCTTATAACTGAGCCTTATTAATTATGGAAAGAAGACTTGAAGAACAGAGTTGGCAGAGTGGCCAACTCTGCAGTGTACGACAGTCAACCCCATCTCTTTATCTGACAGTTAAAGGAGGGTAGATGTTGATGGTAGACTAGAGATTTCCATTTAACTAAACTATGTTTAAATCCCCTTAATTTGACATTGATCCACGGGGAGTTCCATAATATGTTTAAATCGCCGCGGAAAGCATATGATTCAAGGAAAGAAAAGATTGACATAAATAGGATTCGGGATCGCAGGATATAAGAATAAAATATTCACCGACGGTAATAAATAGAAATCACGCTCAAAGAATGGGATGCAAACGCTCTCATATACTGTACTTCTGTCAACCTCGACCCCCCCCCCCCCTCAAGTTCGATATAACCTTTTTCAAACAGAATTAGGGCTTTTATAATAAGGCTAGAAAAATTCCGGTGGGAGCCTGACTTCGAACGACTTCCACGTTCCACTGACCAGGAGAATAAGAGATTCTCCTTAACTATGGCACTCTTTCCGATCTCCCATAAGACGCTTCAAATTTCGTTCGAGGGTCATCATATATGCACAATGACTGCAACTACGGCTACCCCGCTCGAGCGCAAACACCCCATATTTTATGTCATATTTGAAACATGCCAGTCGGTGATTGGGTGTTTCCATGTCGAATCAATACAGCCAGATAAAAGAACGACTTTTGGTCGAGCGGTCATCATTCAAACGTCCGCAAGTTTTGCTCGAATTGAAAGTGGTTTCATTTTCAAACTCTTCCTGAAATGATATGAATTGCACAGAGCGTAAAAAAAAACGAAGATCCTTGACCCTGACCTTGCAATCCCAAAATAATTCTTTTTTTTAAAAATTGAAATGAAGTCAAGTCAAGCAAGCGATGCATTGTACGTCAAAGTTTCGCATGTCATATTCTACCGGTTACCAGGTAACCTGTTGTCCCGGTTCCTCTTCACCCTGGTGACGAACCCCATGCTCTCGGCTTCGCCGCTCAACATTCTTCTGAAGCATGTTGATGATACCATGACATTTTCGGGATTCGGATCGATCAAGTGATCTGCTCCTCCAGTGAGGGGAGTCTCATTCTAAATGTTTTCAAATACTGAAAAACCAAGATGTGACTTGAGAGCCCCCACACGACTTGGCCTCTCGACCCTTCATTGCTCATGAAAAGATAATAGCAAGGTCTATCAACTGTCAAATATCCTGAAGTCTAAATCGACCCCATTCCATCATCGCATTTCCATATTTATTCAGTTAATAATTATAGGAAATTTAATTTGGGATGAATCTTCGTGATAGCCTTTGATGTCTGAACCCTGTCGAGAACGCTGATCGACTCACGTCCGACTATTTCGAGCCAGGTGGATTTTCCCTCGGGTGGACATCGCCTCAAGAGGTGGAAATACCGCCTAGGGGGACATCCGCCTTGTTCATAATCCACATGGGAGGTGGACGTTTTGTAAGGACATGTTATGGCGGTCGGAAACCCTGTCATGTCGCGTGGAGAGCACTATACAAGTAACTTAGATTCGAAAGGAAATTCAGTTTATCGCTGTTTTATTGCGTAATCTATGACTGGAGGCAGAGGTCACCCTTCTCATGTGATTACCATGTCCCCATACCGAGTCGCATGCGTGGAAGAAAACAGGCTTAAAATCATGATGATTCTCATGAAAGTAAGGAACACACGGACAACTGTGTAATACGACCAAGACGGGGACTTTATGGTCGCACACTTTTTGACAGCGCCTGTGCAATTCCTGGAAACGGAGCTAACCCTTACGGAAATTTCCCATAGGAAACCTATAGTTATTTCTTATAGGAAACCCATAGACTTTCCTATAGGTTTTTGAAAACACGAAAAACCTATTGGATCCCTATAAGGTCTTTAAGAAGCAGGAAGGTAGGTGATCGCTTCTCTTTGAGGAAAGGAGGACCACTAAAAATTAGAAGGCGATTCCTTTGGTAATGCAGACGGCACAAAATTACTTCCCTTCCCTATATATGACCTCTTTGGTAGATCAATTATGCGACTTCGATGCATATATTGGCTGTGTTCAATGAAATATCAATTAAAACTGAGAAAAAGTCTACACGTAAGTCGTAAGATACTTCCACAGATCTCGACCACGCATGTTTAATTTCATTTGACAGCAAACATGGTGGAAGCCTCGGTAGCGCAGTAGGTAGCGCGTGAGTCTCATAATCTCAAGGTCGTGAGTTCGATCCTCACCCGGGGCATACATTTTTTTTGCTTTTTGCCTTGGCGCATTTGGGAGACCACGAGCTAATTTTACTTAATTCAAACTTAAAAATCCCTTCGAGGGCAAAATCCGCATCGAACAGGGGAGACTCGCGCGAACGCACCTCGGCGATCCCCATGCGCAATGAAAAACTGCATCGAAGCAAAACGCCTCTGGCGCGGTTGGCCCTTCCTTTCCGAGCTCTTGCGATGAATGCCAAACTGATTTCATTTCTCCCATCAGGGTCGTCAGTGCAAAGTCACCGGTGTCAATCGTGCGACTCCAATCGCACAATCTTCCGAAAGCCGATCCCCCACAGAAGCCAGAAAGCTGCTAGAAAGCAACTGCGTTGCATGTGTAATTTTTGAGGAAAAAAAAAACAAACAAAGCTATTTGATTATTTTTTCATCTGTGTTCTCTCTTCGTATTTTCCATTTTGATGACTTTTTTGCGTTAGCCATGCCTCGATACAGTGGAGCCTTTTTTGCAAGATTTTTTCATCAGTGAACCAGATATGTCGCTGGATTGTGCAGAATAGCGCGTCCACTTCCTTCGATAGAGGGAAGAATCATTCTTCTCTAGTCCTAAGGAATTGGCAGATAGAACCTGCGAACACCATCTCTTATACTCCATTCAAATGGAACCCGATTTCTCTCGTACGTGATTTTCAAAGGGAATATGAGCATATTTCTGGCCTGGACTCCATGATTCGGTCTGGAAGATTGGGATGACAAATAAGGAAGTGTCCAAGTTTATTGATTTCTACAATGAGGCAAGGCGAGACATTTGGGGATGTACAAAACTCTCCTGTGAGAGATGATTCTATGGGTAAAGGGAGGGCACTTTTGTGTACTGTGAGAAACGCGAGAACCCTATACCGCCATCTAGTGGCCTAGAGGAGAACTTCAAACGGAAACATATAGGTCCCAAACGGAATCCTATGGGTCCTAAAGGGTTCCCTATAAGCCCTATATGGAACCTATAGGATTCCTATATATTCCTAAAGGAATATATAGGAATCCTTATTAGGCATTTTCGCAAGGGGAAAGTCGAGATGATGAGTTTCAAGGAACCAATTCAGTCCTAATTTCCATCGGAATACAACTTGAGCGAGAAAATCCCAAGGCCATCTTTCACTTTAATGGTCATGAAGGACATCGGCCTCATAATCTTTAGTTTTTTTTTTTTGTTGCTGAATTTCCCTCACCTTCTGGCAAAAGCGATGGCTCCTCCAACCGGATCGAAACTGTCTCCTCCGTTTGAGGAGATTTCGTTCCGGACAGGTCCGAGTTCTCCGAGTCGGTTTGGTCTCAGATGTTCCCATCCCAATTCGTCCAACAATTGACAGACCAACGGCGGCGCTAGGGAGAAAAAAAAAAAGAGGAAATGAATCCAGACCATCTGCGCGGTGAGTTCGATTTTCGGGGGATAATGCAGGAATAAATTATGATTTTGCAAAACTTGCTCGGTGTAAGGCACTGTTCCACCAGTTCCAATTTATCCTCCTGTCAGCCTCGCGAGTGGGCATTATTGAGGATGAAAACATAATTGCACCTTTTCTTGCCGTCACTGAGTACATAGATTAGGGGAAATTTTAATTGGCGGTAGACGGGAAACGGGAATTTCTGAATGCCTTGGATTTCCACAGGCTAGGGAGCATTTACCAGCCGAGCCAATCCAAAACAGGTAGGTTGTGCTCGTTGCTGTCGGGCGGGTGCCTCGGCGCGCTTGGCAGCAGGCAATGGAGCGCGCATGCGCTGTCAAAAGCCACATTTAAACAAAACGAAATATCTTGGATGGGGCAAGCCCTTCCTTTCCCAGCTTATGTGATGGTCAACTACTTTCTCGGTCTTAATAGCATTCGTAGGATTAGATCGGTTTCTTTCGAATGAATAGGCTTTCGTAGCGCCTATTACCTTCCTTCAACCCCTTCCCGTAACAAAATACAAAACTCCTCGTATTCTTCTGTGCAAACCAATATTCAATCGCTTTCCCTTTCTTAGACCTCCCCGCCTCTCTACGAGACTCGCTAACGTTAGGCCTAACAGACTGCCTTCAGGTCACGCCAAAGCTTACCTTTTCTTTTCAAAAGAAACTCAATTCTCGACTCACGGCGCCAATTAGGCCTACAAGGGTGAATTGTGGTCTTTCAGACATCTGGTTAAGGACGTGTAACGTTAGACCGGTTGGAGGCCTGTTTCGCGTTTCATGAATCATTTCAGTGGGAACGTAACGTTAGGCCTATCTGGAGTTTCTCGAACCATCTCGAATGTATTGGTCTGAGGAGAGAATGCCCTCAAGAAGTATGGAATCCACGGTGCTCTGTTTTCGGATTGAATTGTTACCCCCCTACTGTGGAGAAAGGAGAAAACATAAGCTTTCCAGACGATCCTCTAGATCAGTGTTTCCCAAACGGTGTGCCAGTAAGGCTTAAGTGTGCCGTGAAATTTGAGAGTTGACAAAATAAAACTAAAAAACTATAACTAAAAAAACTTAAAAGCAAGAGGGAACGGCATCTCTACGTGGGAAACGAGCTGCGAGTTGCTCTACCACGCCTCGTATCAAACTGCTGTGTTCAGCGAAGCAAACACAAGTTTCCCATCGAAAGGAAGTAAACGGATGGGTGTGCCATGGAAAGTTCAAGTGTTCTTATGTGTGCCGCAAATAAAAAAAGATTGGGAATCACTGCTCTAGATGTCAAGCCTGATGCTCCACATGGTTGTTGGATGGTTCTATTAATATCTCACCTTCCACCCATAAGGGTACTCGATCCTGTACTTGACGGAGGCGCTCACACGGAGGGGTACCATTTCAATCCGAAAAGGGTGTTCGCGCCATCCTGTTAGTTTAGGGGTGTCCGGATAAGATATCTGCATATCCCACCACATCGATCAATGACTGCTAACCACAGCTTCATTCTCAACTCATCTCATGAACTCGGCACAAAAATACATCATACATTTAAAAAAAAAACAGAACATCCAGACGCCAATACGAAGGTTGAAACAGTCTTGAATCTGGCATAATTTCGGCACGTTATCCGACAACACTGGGGGACCGGAGCAATCNGAAGGTTGAAACAGTCTTGAATCTGGCATAATTTCGGCACGTTATCCGACAACACTGGGGGACCGGAGCAATCACTAACCCCGAATTAACAAGTTGGCGGGCACCACGGATGCCATGCTTCCTGGAGGCATTCCCTCCTCAGACCTATTCCAGATGGTTCGGGGAACCTAACGTTATAGGATATAGGCCTAACGTTCCGCATCCGCGCTGAAATGGTTCATGAACCGCGAAACAGGCCTCCAATCGGTCTGACGTTACACGCCCTCAACGAGATGTCTCGAGGACCAGGGATTCACCCTCATAGGGCTAATTGGCCACGTAAGTCGAGATTGAGTTCCTTTTGCAAGATTGGATGAGTCATAGCTCACCCATTCCAATAGTTTCTTTCAGGCTTAGAGAATAGGCGATTCCTAAAAAAATGCAGACAACCGGCGCGACATGAAACGACTTTTCTTCCTTAAATATATTGGTAGTTCAAACACGCTACTTCGATGCATATCTTGGCTGCATTCGATGCAGATCTCAATTTAAAGTGAGAAAGAATCTACGCGGTTGTAAGAGAGTTCCACAGTCTCGGCCAGTCATGTTTGTTTTCACCTTTCGTGGAGGCCGTGGAAGCCTCGGTAGCGCAGTAGGTAGCGCGTGAGTCTCATAATCTCAAGGTCGTGAGTTCGATCCTCACCCGGGGCAAGCTTTTTTTCCGACAATGTAGTTCGTGGCAGTGGAGCTAAATTGAGAACCGCGCCGGGGTGTTATTATTTTTTATTTTTATATTTTTTTTCCTGCGCGATTGATAAGAGGGATCATTTGCACTCTCATCTCCAGGAATGAACTCGTTTCCGGGAAATCGCACAAGGAATTCATCTACCGCGAAATAAAAACAGTTTACCCTTGGCACTCTTGATATTTTTCGCAATGTGACACACGGTGGTACGTTGCCGAGTGTCCCATATCATCCCCGTCTCATTCAGAGACCAATTACAATTTTTTACTTGCGCAGATAAATGATCAGAAGTAAATTCGTCATCATGGCCCTGCCTAAACCTTCTGCATCCTTTTTATTGGGGAGGTCTTCATCCCAAATCTTCGACGAAATTCTGTGCAAATTTGCATTTCTGTGCAAATGGGCATTCCAAAATCTCTCATTCGTGACAACTTTTGCGATAATGCAGATGTTTAATTGCGATGAGGATTCTTTCCTCGTGAGGAAATCCTGAGAACTCTGGCGTTTTGCAGAATAGTATGAATTGAATTGAATTTTTCCTCCTCGATATTCTCGATAACGATGAGATTCAGATGGAAAAACGTTTCCTTTTCTACCAGCTGGACTCGCTGTTCTTTTTTTTTTTCTCCACACTTTACACTTTTCGCACGCAGCGAATTCGCCCCAAAAATTCGTGGAGATTTCGAGATAATTCCCACGTCACTTCTCATCTCACTAATGTTTTACTTCTTCCCTCGGGATTTCAGTTTCACTCTCTTCTGATGAAACTTTTCCGAAGAGTTTTCGTTCTCTAAACCAGTCTCATCATCGACTTCACTCGCATTCCTTTTCCTCTTCAAGATCCTAGCACTCATTTTTAAATAAATAAATACAAGTTCCACGACAGCGTACTCCGTCAAATGTTGCGAATGGTATAAGCATGGTTTAAGCATGCAAATGTGCCAAGTTTCCTTTTAATCACATGCTTCACACTGGTATGTTCACATTCACACTAGCGATATTTGTCGACCTTCTTAGCTTGTTGAAATTATTACCGTTGAACCTATTGGTATATTGAGCCATCTCGATGCATGTGCTAGCCATATTCAGAAAAGTAATTAGTTCAAATCATTAAGGACTGTTATGCGTTGAAATAGGAAAATTCCGCCGGGTTCTACAATTTCCTTTCAAAGCAGAGTGAAAAACGCAGGCCTCGGTAGCGCAGTAGGTAGCGCGTGAGTCTCATAATCTCAAGGTCGTGAGTTCGATCCTCACCCGGGGCATCCTTTTTTTTTTTTTGCTCGTTAGTCATTCGGTCGGATGCGACGTTGGCATTGACGAAAGGGAGCAAAGTTCGGAACGAACGAGCGAAGTCAGGCCATTTTATCGTCGCGATGGAAATAGGGGTCTCGGGCACTTCCATCTCCAGGTTTATTCACTAATTCTTGCGAAACGGCGACTTCGTCCATTGTTGAGCGACGTTACTGGAGCTCATGGTCGTTTCCTCCTTCATCCTTCATGCTTCCTGCTTCGTGCTTTATGCTTCCTGCTCAATGGTCCTTCCGGAATTTTTGTCGCGTGATTCGTGCATGAAGCCGAATCTTGTGAGAAATGAATGACACGTTTCGGTTCCGTTCAATTTTGAGATGAGACTGGAACTGGAGACTTCCACGGGGTATTTCGGCGTAGTTCAACGCCGAAAAAAAAAAGAAGCCCTTTCTTAGTGGGCCTTCTTAGTGGCCTTTTTTTAGTGGGCCTTTCCTCAGAGGAAAGAGACCACAAGTGGTCTGCCTGGGTCTCCACACTTTGGTTGTCCGACGATAAATGATTAAATTTTGGCATGATCGCTGTGAAAATTGACAAGCAGGTAGATATGGATAAGATACTGGCTCAGTTTGTTTTGAGGCGAGTTTTGAACGAAATTCGCCATTTTATGCATACCATTGGCGAGCATGCCGTTAAAGTTTAGACTTTTGAATCTATCCCTGGAATAGGAAGTTCCTACGTCCCCTATTTCCAATGAGGCCAAAGATAAAGGCCCGACTTCGCTCGTTCTCTCCAGTTGCTCCCCTGTTCGTGAGTGCCATCGTCGCATCCGACCGAATCGCTTATGAGCCAGAAAAAAAAGCATGCCCCGGGTGAGGATCGAACTCACGACCTTGAGATTATGAGACTCACGCGCTACCTACTGCGCTACCGAGGCTACCTACATCATAATTCAACTCTTCTTTACTATTCTCCATAGTCAGATCGATTGTAAATTACTTGTAGAATTATCAACCAATCGTAATTTCATGGTGCCTCATAGAAATTTCTTGTTCCATCAGTCCTTGCAAGTCACCAATTTCTGGAGAAAAAAAAAACAACAAAAAAAAAGAAAAATTGTGGACGAGAATAGGAAACATGAGTTTCATAATGCATAACGACTTATCGTTATGCGTTATGAGAAAAAATTGCTATTTTCACCTCGAATCATTTCCCGATTTATTTAGAGTTTCCTTCGTTTCTAAAAGTCATTTTCTTCTGTTCATGCGACGGCAATAATATAAGCATTTCTGGTTTGTCTCTGTTCGTACAGTTTCTCCTCTTCTCCCGTATTTTTGCTTCGCGTCTCGGGCGAAGCAGGTCGGTGTTTACAATTCCGATCGTCGCACCAGATTCGGACTGCGTCCTGGACGCGGGAGAGGCACAAAACCTGTTTCGTCAGAATGGGGGGAAACGACATCGAGAATTCCTTTTAAAAAAAAATTATCTAAAAAAAATACTCTCACCGTCCCTCGGCGCCACCGAAGGACGAATCGCACCGGAGAATCGGCCGGTTGTTTCGACTGAAGCCTTACCTCGCCCTGAGAAGAAGGAACAGAATGAAAGAAAAAACTTGTCCTGTCCTTTTTTAAAACATTTAAAGAATCTCTCAATGTGTGTAATCCAGAGTTTCAGTTATGAGTGCTTAATGAACTAGTTTTTTTAAAATGCATTTTACTTGTTTATTTATCTTATCATAAAAATCACGTTACATAATTTGTGAACGGCCCCAAAAGCGTGAAGTCGCATGAGAATTTCTCGGCCCATCGGACTAACTTCACATTTCTCCGTTCCTCAATAGTTTCGTTCCACTTTATCTAAAGGTATGTTATGGGTCAATTTCTTTTCACAATTTATGTATTAAAAATATCATATTTGTGCCTCCTTTACCTTCGATACCGCGTAGAAAAAATCTGGACTTTGACAAATTCTTTTTGAGTTTCCGGCGTTTATTTCCTCTTCTTTCGTGAGCAATCTGTCCTGACGGCTCACCCGGTGTGACGCACACAATAAATAATAAATAACTATATAAAAATGAATAACATTACACGGAATAAGAAAGGAGAGACGACGTCTGCTGCGCACGATGGAAAGAGTTTCGTTTATTCGAGAGGCAAAAGGCGTCTTAAGATAGCGTTTCCACGGAAAAGAATGCTTATTTGCTCAAGAGGGAGCCTGCCAATTTCCTCGCCATTCCCAAGAAAATCGGCAAATTTTTCGTTTCGCATTTTGTGCGAATCTCCTCGAGTGCAACGCGGTGCCGCGTCATTTCTTGCGGGGAGAGAAGAAAGGTAAAATGCCGACATTTTTCTCAAGTGTTGTTTATGTTCGCTCGGGTGATGTTCGGTCGGGTAAATTGTCGTGAGATCCACCGACCACTTCGTTTTAGCCTTTCTTTCCCATTCTTCATCCTTCGCTCTTCTATGACGCTAAAGTGAGGAAGCGTCTCGTTTTCCGCTTTCTCCATTAGAGGGCCTCCTTTCCCGAACGGAGAGACCACTTATAGTCCCATCCTTCATCGTGTCTGTGTTTCCTTCATCGTGTCTGTGTTTTCTTCATCGTGTCTGTGCTTCTGTCCGTGTGTCTGTATCACGCTTTCTGTATCGCGCCCGACGATAGGTAAGATATTGATCTGATCGCTGTGAAAAATAGGCGTGCAGGTTGATGGACGAGATGAAGGAGATGAAGGAAGTTGGTTCTTGGACAAATGCTTATCAAATATAGAATCCCATCACATCTGTTGAATGATAAAGTTTCGCTCAGTGATAAGACACAAGCAACCGTCAGTCCTCTACTTGGACCTCGAGGTGCCCGCCTAACTATCAGCCTGGGTTGGTGTGTCAATTCAGTAGTCGAAGGGGTTATTTGCCTTCCAGCCACTTAGCCGAGAAGTGGAACCGGAAATGGTCCTCTCAGTAAACAGTATAACCATACGTACTGAAATTGGGTTCCATATGGTTGATATCATGGCGACTCTTCACCATTCACTACTATGGGATTTTGGCAATTTCTTATCTCAGATTTTTCCTAAATGCTTGCACGATGGAAAGCAGCCACGGCACAGCCAGCATAATCGGTCCTCAGAGGAATCCGTAGGCCACATCGAGTTGTTCAGAGCCTCATCACGCGTATGGATCCAAAAATTTCGTTTGGGCTGATGGCAGCAAAGGGCGACTGGGAATCGGTCGTCCCAAAATGCCGACAATCCTCGAGCAAAGTGAGCCATAGAGTTTGAAACGGGCGTGTGGAGTGCATCCGCAGGTACGCAGGTTCATTAGAGTGGTCGCACAGACTAAGTAGGCATGCCCTGGCAGACGATCGATCGTCTTAATGCCGAAGGCTTCATATGGCCGACTATGCTGATTCGAGGGCGGCGTGACATTCTACCCTTCGTTGGTCCAATAATCCCAGCATAGGCAGGCGTTGAACTCGAGGCCCTCACGGGCAATCGGCACCCACGAAAGAAAGCGGTTCGGGTCAGACGTCATTAAGCCTGAGAAACTCGACCAGGAATAATTCGGATTCCTGTACCATGGCTGCTTTCCATCGTGTTCGCATCGGAAAGAAAACTGGGGGATAAAATGGGAAAATCCCATTTGAGTGAATGGAGATGAGCTGCCACGATAAGGTTTCAGGAAGGTTTCTCGATGCAATAAGCCCATCTCATTACGCTCCGTTACCAATTCTATTTCTTAGTTCATCGGCATTAGATGACGTAGACTTCTAAAGACACTGAACATTGTTGGCATTGTTGGCAAACAGAAGGCCAATGCCAAAAAGAGAAAACAGGGTTGCTAGCTCAATACGACAAATATGATACCTAGACGCTCTGCACGCCGTCTTCCCCCCCCCACTCACAGAAGGCGATGGCCATCGCAAGCGCGTCCAAACGGCAGCTGTTGAAGTAGAAGTCGTTTCGGGAGGGGCAAGATTTTCCCTTGATGAATAATCCCATGTCGACCAGCAGTGTCGTCGTCATCAGAAGGTGTGATATCAGCCAAGGCAAATGCAGGATCTTCATGTTCTGCCGAATCCAGTTCGCCAATAATGCTCATATTGAAACAACGTGAAAAAGTCCTTGAATTCCCGAAGAATTACCTTTTTGACCGCAAGAAGGAGAACGAAGGAATTGAGAGCGTGCCAGATCGTGAGTACTAGTTTTGCGATGGTGATGGCAATGTCGGTCCTAAAGAGAGAAGGATTTATTAATAGTCGATTGCGAAAAAAATGGACATCAGCCCTCAATCGAGAGTGCATTTATGAACTCGGAAACCGAGTCAGGGAGTGATCTCTGAGCCCTCAAATCAGTTTTTCACGTTGATATCCCCAGCAAATTCCTTAGATCCACTCGTGACCCTCCGCGCCAACCGGCTCGCGATGACTCCATGCCGCTCGTGATACTAAGCGCTAGCAGTCCGTCTATGGAGGTCCATGGCAGGCAGCGGAGGTTGCTGCCAGGCGGTTGGAAGGTCAGACGCGGATCCAGGGAATCCGCTCGGGATGAAATGAACGGCGACCGAAAAACTCACGAACCGCGAGGTGTACGGAGGACCCCTCAGCTCGTGGCTCATTTTGCTCAAAGCCACGATCCTGTCGACTTCCAAACTGAGGGCAATCGTGGCGGGGATTGCGAAGACCTGGAACGAATTTCAACGTGCCCACAGCACACATCAACATCCACAAGTAAAACCCCATCGTTGAAAAGCAAACTGAACTCGACGACTCACGAGGCAAAGGGTTGCGACGACGACAGTCCCCTTCCTGGTGGAAATGCATCCGCAAAAAGTCTCCACCCAAGCCATTCTCGGCAACTATTTGTCATCGAAACCGTCTGATTACCAAGAGCAGCTGTGCGAAACTTTTCAGGTTCCCAGAAACTGTAATTTCGGAGAAGTTGGCATTGGAAAGAAAACACGAATACAGTCGACGCTCCATAAAACGAATTTTCTTTATTACGATTTTTTTTTTTCAAGTTCCCGGCCGTTCGCTCATTCACATGCACGTCGAAAAGTTTCTCTATAACGAAGTCTTGCATAACGAATTGTTCGGCTTTGAGAACTCATTTTTTCGTTCGAAGGAACAAAATTGTCTCTTATTACCAATTCGAAATATGCTGCACTTTTCAGAGCCACTTTCTTTCTCGCCTTCTCGCCCTGGAAAATCTCACCTCATGCCTAAATGCAGAATTTCTCACTTATTTGTGTGGCCGTGGGGAGCGACGTCAGTTGGCCTTAATCTTCTCAGGATCTTAATGACAGGCCGAGTCCAAAAAATGTTGCTCCGTCGCGCAATCGAAGCCTTTCGTTCAGGCCTTTTCAAACGTCGACTGCTCCGCCCGAAGAATCCTCCGGGAAGGCTCGCGGCTGGCGACCATCTGGGACTTTGTTCCCCGATGAGTCCACGGTGATCGTGACTCGTTCGATTTTGGTTGCAAAGGACACGCTTCTGTGTGCGCCCATTTATGCGTGAACACACGCTTATTGGTTGTATTTTTGCAATGCGATGCGCGCAACTTCGCTTTTTTTTTCATGGATAGCTGCATCCTTTCATGTTGGCAATAAGTGGCATTTTGCTGAAGAGGCTACTTTTTTTCAGCGAATTGTGGGGAACTCCCTATAAGGAATTTTCCTTTTAACGAAAATTTTCAGCCTCTCCCTTGGAGTTCGTTACATCGAACGTCGACTATATATGGTTTTCCTATATTTCCTTTTCTTCATTTCTTCCCTTTTTATTCAAATTTGAGCCCTAAAATTCCCTAACTCCTAGAAGAATTTAATGTAAAGTTCAAAGTTCGCAACCCCCCCACAGCACCCTTTGCCCCCCCCCCCCCCAGGAGGGGCGAGCCCCCCAGTTTATACCTCACGCTTAGCAGGTATTTTCAGAAATAAATATGTATCGGAACTTTTTTAATGGTCCTCGTATATGGATCTATGTTTGTCTGCTCATTTGACGGAATACTGACTAGGGGGGGGGGGGGGGGGGACGATCGGGTCTCGTGTTCCACTGAGGGCGCTGATTCGGGTTTGAGTCGAGGATCATTGTCGGGGCTGTGGCCTCTCTTTGCACCTCGTTCCTCTTGCGGGATCCATATAGGCTGGGCGGATGACGTATCTTTCGCCAATGTCTTAATATTGCCTTTTGTTGGATTGCTGGCATTGTTTTACTGCTCGTCCCATCGACCTGCCTGAATATTTTTTTAATACGCAGTCTCTGACTCGATGAAATGCTGGCGGATAGGTCCGCGGAAACCGACCGAATCCGCTAGTGATCATACACACTAGAAAGTGTTGTTTTTGAGCTCATCTCAAGGCGCAGATCTCATAACTACTTGGAACATCGTTTTGAGAGGAAAAGTTGAAAAGATTTTCAGATCCATGTGTATCATGATTGTACCAGATGTGCCAGATTTGATAAATTACCACCGTCCATATGCAAGTTATACAGGTTGATGAGTTAATAACACCAATCGAACACGCCGTCGAGCAGGCGTGGGCTCGTTTCGGGCTGAGTTCGTTCCCACTCCTGAGTCAGCCCTCGCTTGCGTCGGTGCTTATCTTCATTTGAGTCTTCATCGGGGCTGTTCCGCTCCGAACTGCTGGAATTCCAGACAGGGATTCAAATTTGACCAATTTTCCCGTGGCAAGGGTCGAAAGCGGTTGAAGATTGCAAATGGCCGCGAGACAAGTGGAATCCTGGTCCATCGGCTAAATTATGCGAGGTTCCATGGCTTTGGGAGGGAATTGACGCAAAAGAAAACATGGCCATCCAGAAGCAGAAATGCCTTTGGAGCAGCTGCAATTCGATGAACGAATCTGTCATTTCTGTTGCGCTTTTCTGAACGGTAATGCCCAGTCAAAAATAATGGTTGGCTTAAGGTTGGGCCATAGTTGCTTTGCCGCACATCGATCCACAGGCCACCCATTGGGTTTTTTCCTGTAAAGGGTACCCTGCACCTGCGACCTACTGACGTGACCATGCACGAGCCGTTGATGGAATGCACAATGTTTTTCACTTGACTTCGACACTTCGTGTCGATCGATAATGACTGACTCAAGTGGAAAACACTATAGACAGGACACGTTATATCTAACTTATGCCGATGGGGAAAATTATGAGCATTCTTCTCATGACTAATTACTACTCTGCAAAATCGGAGTTTCCTGGAAGAATGAAGAAACTCATATCGTACTCAATAACTAAAGAAAATATTGAATCGTCACGGTAAGAGAACATAGGGAAGAGAAGAGCATGCGGTCCCGCTAGGGTTGATTGACTCCTGGAACGACCCTTGACTCATGCTTGCCGTGTCAGCCGCTACTGAGAGTCTCTAGAGAGTCCGGGTGTTTTCAGATACTAGAAGTGCAATGAATTAAAATATAAGCTTATATCACAGAGTAAATATTACAGAGAGGCCATTTATAACCCAAAGTTATCAGATTGGAAAGTGATTTACGTATTCTAGTCCGGCGTCTGGAAGGACCCCTGATCATGACAAACTCTTGCATCAAGCTCATTGGCGAGTCGATCCCCGTGATTACGTCCGGGAAGCGCGCTTCTAAGAGCGCAACAGTTGACCTGCTCTCTATGAACAGAGTTCAAGTGATCTTACCATTCAGATGCCGATTGATCTCATCCCTAATAACTAACTAGTTCTATTGGGAACAGTGGACCTTCCCCTCTCCTTGTCTAACGAGGAGAGGGGTGGATAAATGTCATGAAGTAGAAAGCTAGAGTGGAAAATATGAGTGGGGCTAATTAGTATGTGGCATTGAGTTGGGTTGAGGGTAGATGCATTCGTAAAAGGTTGGCTCATGGGTGGCACAATGCAGTCCATTTGTGGCTAAGGGATGGTCAGAGAAGGGTGGCCCGAAGGTCGACCGACCCAGACTTCCATCCAACCATAGTCAACCATAGCCCCCCCCCATAAGCCAACGATAACCTGCTGATGCCCCGTAGGTGGTGTATGGAAGAGCCACCCTTGAGCCTTGGTTGGCCCAACTATAAATTTTTGGCTGGGTGACGCGGGTTAACTTCAAGTTTAATGAAACGGATCAATAAGATGAGCGGTGATTCAGGAGGGGGTGCCTCTGCTTTTTTTGTTTTCAGCAGTTTATTTTCGTATCAATCATGACTCAAACGAAAAATACCTTTAAAAATCCAACATTTTCTTTTCAATAATATTTGAGGAATTGAATTTTTTCCAGAGGCTTTCGTCCCAGTGACGTAGGTAGGATGAGGGGGGTCTGAATCCCCCAAGTTTAGCTGTTGTCTCCCTACGAAAATGTCTGCCCAGGTTAGAAAAGAGGCAATGAACCCACCCACCATTGTTCCCCCTCCCCCCACCTCCTGTAATTCATCGAAATCCTTGCTACGCCACTGTGTTTCCCAGCTCTAAACTTTTCCAAAACGAACCAATAAGCGTTTTCTTTTGATCACATTCTATTCTTTTTCCTTCCACGACTGTAGGGATCCTCAGCTACTTGTGGGTGGTGGTGGTGAGCAACTATCAGAGTCTGGGGGAGATCAATAAGGAAGACTCAATGCAACTGCTTTATGGGTACGAGGACGTGAAGCGCCCTTACGACTTTTCTCAGGGGAGCCCGATTGACACGACCAAGAGATCCGTGTCTTGAGAAGCTCTCACCATCGCTCCATCACTTGGGTCGTCTCGTAAGACGGCTTCATGGAATTGAAGCCGTCACGTGTTTCAGAAGGAAAAATAGTTGAAAGAAATAGAATTGGCATATGGTTTTTCCTTTCATTATTAAAAATCCTCTAAAATATCCAAGGATATTTTACTTGATTAATTATTCCTCCATTATCAGCTGATCACTGGTTCTTCCTTGTCACCGTGACGTCCTTTCAAACTAAGTTTTATTTAGTTGAAACATCTTAGACTTCTCGGTTATCCTGTTGTGAGATTTGTTTTGTACACGTAAACTTCATGTCCTGTGTCGTTAAGAATAACCATTAGAAACTCGAGAATTGTCGAAAGTATTTAATGTCCTTCCATTCAATTGCACTGCACGAAAGTCGAAAGTTTATGGAATAAAGGTTTTCTCATCTGCATCTTCCCTTTCGCTGTTCCATGAAAATCGCTATATTGAAACAGTTGTCATTGAAACGATCACCTCCGAGGATCAGCTGCATCTTCATCCCGTCGGTCCTTAGATCTTTTCTATGGGATTTTCCTTTTGTACAGGGAGGGCGAAAAAAAGTACCCAATTTCAAAATGCAATTACAGGAGAACCATAAAAGATAGGATAGAATAGTAAAAGGCATTAAGCAGGCAAAATTCAACATTTTTAAATACTAAGTAATCCTTTTTTCTGCTGCAGGTTAAAAATGCTTCGAACAAATTTACAACAAAGAATCTTTATCGCTGAGGTGCATAATCTCATTGAGTAATATTAACGCAGCGTACACTCAGAAAAGAGCTTCTAGGATGTGAGGTGCCAACAGCTAAGACAAGACAACGAATTCTGACCGAATGGGAGGGGAAAAAGTTGAATTGAGATTTGCTATGCGCTTCAACGATAAAGATTATTTGCTGTAAATTTAATTGAGGCGTTTTGAACCTGCAACGGAAAGAAAGATTACTCATAAAACGTTGACTTTTGCTTGCTTAATGCATTTAATTATTCAATCCTATCTTTTATGGTTATCCTGTAATTGCATTTTGAAACTGGGTACATTTTTTGGCACACTCTGTATTTTCTTAATCCTTCAGATCATGCGGAAATTATGGGAAGGACCATTTGGTAGGAAGCCTGAGATTTTACTTGGAGCATTCTGCATTTGCCATGAAGTCTTCCCAGGAATAATTTATTTAGGTCTCTTGTTCCTTCTTGGGATAGTTGAGTGTTTCTTGACATTCAACAAATGTTGAAGTCGATGCAACATTATCTGACGCTGCAACTCCACACCGTAATGAACGCTGAAATGTGAATGAAAGCGAAAGAGAACGAAGACATCACCTTCAGCAGATACCATTACAACCGGTAGCGGCGGATCGTGGGCGGACAGGGTTCCGAATTCTGTGGGGTCGGTCCAGTTGCTCCGACATTGCTGGTTCTGTTTCCTCGCCAGTGCACCGAGAAGGCTCTAGGCTGGTCCGCTTTATGATCTACTAGCGCCTGGACGCGCCTTAGGCACTCTGATCAAGAAAAATTACTAATGCATTTGAAGCACTCCTTGCCGAAGCTCACGCCTTATGATGCGGTCAAGCTCCTGGATTCGGCCATTTTTGCGCCTTCGGCCCTCGCGCCTAGAAGATAAAATTGTTTCATAAAATACTCATAGTGACGTCAGATGACTTCCAGCATGAGAATCACCGGGTAAAAGTTCACTGGGCGTCGGTTAGTGTTCATAGTGAATTTGGTTCCTTTCTATGGTCGACACACTCTCATATGGATATATGTTACAGCAGAGTATGAAATCAGGCATTCCATATAGAGGGTGATTCACTCGGTAGAGGCCCCGGGATTTCGCTAATATTTTCTTTATGAACCGACTCCCATAAAATTTGGTTAAAAAGCAGACTTCATTCTACTACAAATTGATCGCAATTACATAATGTGCTGAATGTGGTCTTATGGAAATCGATTATTAAATTTAAAAAATATTAGCGAAATCCCGGAGCCTCTACCTAGTGAATCATTCTGTAGAATACCTAGGTTTCCTATGCATTATGTCACATGAAGAGATGAAGGCAGTGAAAGTTGGACGGCATGAGAGGTCGAAAGAAAGCCAGGGGACGGCAGGGAATTGAGGCAGGGCCTCCTGAATGCCGGTCAGGTGGGCTACAATTACACCACCGAACCCGCGACTTTCAGTCGTGCCTCTCAATGTCATTTTTATCACAATTACCTGCATTTTATTTTCTGTTTGTAACATATATATTGATATTATGCCATACCCTGTACATAGACGATCGTGAGTGAGTGAGCGAGTAACTAACGCAAAATCTAGCCATCTATATCTATAAGCAAGGATCTCTGTCTCTGTCCATCTGACGCTATGCATTCGGACACCGTTGGA
>CAJPEV010004798.1:0-19173 GCA_905338385.1 Darwinula stevensoni
TCAATATCTGGAACTGAGAGTAACATCTACGTATCTCACTGCAGATGGTGTGCAAAGACACATAATTTAAGAGCATGATTGACTCAGGGATACACAGCTAATGTACAACCTGGTAAACTCACGAATCCCCAGATATCCAAATGCAATGCATTTCCACCTTGTTTTGATCTACTGCAACTTACTTTTTTTTTCCTTCAAAAGGAGTTTCACTAGGAATGAATACCTCAGTTTCCTTCCTGGACTAACGTTCTTGATTCCTTCGTCTGTACAACACGGTCGCATGTAAAGATTGGAACCCTTGACTCCAACCTGAGTTTCATCTGTCTCGTTCTCCCATCATTCGCCATAAACATACTCTCTGTCTCTCCCTCGCCAGCATTGCACTATCCGTGACGCAATTGCACAAGATTTCGAGTCCCACAAAATTGCTCGAAAGCGTAGGATAAACGTATCATTCCCTGCATTAGCCAGAGATGGCGAGGGCTTCTCTCTCAATACAGATACGCTTTCGATTACTCATGCACCCTCATCTGTATAATTAAACCCGACGTCTACCCGTTGCCTACCTCTCTGTCAGCCTCCATAAGCGTAGCATGTATTGGAAAAGTAAGGGGGGACGGCACGCGCTCCCCCCCCCCCCCCCGGCCCCAGCCGCCCCAACTCTACGCCGTCCCCACTTTTCGAATTTCTGACCTCATCGGCCCGATTCGAATTATGGCCCACAAACGACCTGAACTTCGATCACCGACAGAACTTTGGTGGCCCGTTCCGCAGATCATGTCGCGCAGTTCGGGTCGGCCAGCGCGCCACTTTGACCCTTAAGCTCAAGAACTTGTCTCTGATTTTCCCGCATACTCGACCGGAAGTCCGATTGCAAACCGAGCTACACGCCCGATCCAAGTGTCGGGTCGGTTCAATCGAGCCGACACCTATCCCTCGTCGAGCTTTAAGCTGCTGTACTCACGGTTTACTGACGCATCCTCGATCCTTCATCCCACTCACTTTGAAGCTCCTAATTCAAACAGTGCGCCTCACTCGAATGCCAAGGGATAAAATTCGTAGTAAATTGGCGTATAGGGAAGTTGCGGGATCTTTGATGGTGAAAATTGTCTCTTATCCTTCAATTCGAACTTTGAGTCTTATTTCAATACCATGGGACAATGGAACAAGTGGGTCCCCCAGTATGAGGTGAACTAAAAATGACCATGGTTTTTTTTCATGTGCTGCAACTCTACTAATTGAGGAGTTCTCTGGATAGAGGGCGTAGATGCCCATTCGCCCTTTTTCCATATCCGTGTGTATGCGCTACTTTAGGTGACTTGTCATAGGATGGACAATTTGCAAAACAGTGTACTTTTCATATCTCTGCATCCGTTAGTCGTTAGCATGTCCCTCGATTAAAATCAGGGTAATTTTCCATTTTTTTTACGTACGTTTCTAAGAATGCAGGGGCATCTAGCAAGCGACCACCATCATACTCGTACAGCGAATGGCAACAAAACCTTCGACTTCTAACCGAGAAATCTCTTCCCTATTGGAAGGACTTTTCCAGGATACTTGCACTGGTATTTCTCCAACATATTTTCAATTTCACTCAAATTTCTTTCAAAGAAATGTGCAAATTAGCAATTATTCAAAAGAAGTTAAATATTGAAAATGGGGATGTGGTCGTACTGGAAGTGGAGCGAATTTCACGCCCTCTCGTTCCCATTGCACTTCATCTCGATCCCATCTCTCCTAATAAAGTTTATTCTCATGGGTAATCTTTTCTTGATAATGACCTTCATATGAAGTAATAATTGACGAGTCAATGTGTGACACTTCAGAGTTGTCTTCAAATTGGTTTAGTCTTTTCCTTGGTTTATATTGGAGTACAAGAGTACCTTGTATATGACCTTGTATATTAGAGGAGGTAATCGTTGTGAGATGAAGCCGACAGAGCTTGAACGTTGCATCCAATATTCAATATCCAAGATTTTAAAACATTTTTTAAACATAATCTTTACTCACTGAGTTCTTCGAGCAAAACCAAATTGGCTTGAAGGGGGTTTCCATGTTTTCGCCTTTAAGCAGATTTTAATGATATTCCAGCACGAGGGTTGTCTATTTCGTGGACTCGGATACACAGAGGGGGACTCCTGCCCTTGCCTGACCTTGTCAAATAATAAAATGAACTGCCCTCGTATTTCGAGATTTTTTTCCTTTGCTAAACCTCAGAAAACATCATTTATTTTAATCTGAGGAATTAAAAAAATTTCCATTAAATAAGGCTAGGTTAGGCATGGTTATGTGAGGATGAAATAGAATAAGATAAATATGGTTAGGTTAGATTGAGTTTAGGTTCGGATTGGTCAATTGATTTTAAGAAAGGGAAAAATATAGTTTTTATTCAAATTTAAAGAGTTTCTAAGACTCGAGGTTGTTTCGGTCAAGTAAAATGCATTTTATATCTACAAAGGACCTTGAGTGAATTCACTTCGCATTGTTACCAATTTAAGTACATTAATTTGGGTGAAGTCAGAAAAACTTTACCCGGAAATGAGAAGAGTATACCGAAAATGTTAATGTGTGATTCCTTTATGCGAGTATTAATTGGCTCTCAGCATGCGATATTTTAAAATTGTTTTTTAAAGTTAATATTTCATTGATGGCCTACATTACTTTTTTATTGAAGCTCATTGGAAGGGTGTGCTCTGAAGTACACCCTTCATATACAAAGAAAATTCAACCTGACTTAAATGTTTTAAACCTCTCACGATTGAGTAATATTGGTATTCTTTTCATTCTTCATGGTACACACTTTTAAATTATATGTGATTCATGGCATTCGGTTTAAGGGCCAAAATCATATTATATTGGACGAACTCCATTGAAATTTCCGGTTGGAACATTTCAAGCTATGCTCAGCGTAGGTTTTGTGAAAATATATCAGTAAGAGCAGTGATAAATTAGTCAAGATTAGGGTCTTTTCTGATGTGCCTTTTATGTCTCAATATTGGAACGTTTCCAATCCCGTGAAACAGCTTCCTGGTATAAAATCATGGGAAATAGCAGATAAGAAACTACAGGTACATGAAGTTACTGCTCCTAAGAAATTTCTGTTAACATTAAGTTCCGGGAAATGTTTTCCTTTGTACCTTGCGCTGGCTTAAAATGTTTAAAGAGGGACGCAAGTGACGGCAGTGGTATTGATGGCTACCTCGGTTACTGCAGTGGCTGGAGAACCCTGATCGCCTTCTTTTGTGATTGACTTGCATCCCTCTTAAAACATTTTAAACCAACGCCGGGCTGTGCTCTATAGACACACAGATTCACCATATGCCTCCTGCAACATGCTGTAGGCTTCAGCTGATTTTTTTTTTTGAGCCGATGAGAAAATTTCAGAGCAGTGGACTGTTCCTCGCGTGTGTCCGCCATTGCTCCATATACAAAACAGAACAGTGGTGCACTAGTTTTGCCGCTACTCCGACATGCTGCGCACGAGGCATCTCCGCATTTGTAACGTAATACAAGATGGATTGGTGCAATATTATGCAGCTAAGCCACTACTGTTGTGTAAATAGTTTTTTATGCAAAAATTAATGATCACTCTTCATTGAACAGCCCTCGTATGTTTCCTGCTCGTGAGTTCGCTCTGAGGATTCGCTGAAGATTCCGGTTATTGATGGACCGAAACAAAGCAACACTGATGCTGGCACCGTTACCAACAATGGTGTCTCTGAATAAGTATTTTATGGATTGTCATGTTCATTCATGGGGACTATAATTGTTCATTATGAAATGAACTTTCCGTTTCATTAACGCGTTTATTGGTTTTTCATTGTTCCTACCATATTTGTTTACACATGTTGAACTAATTTTTGCGCATATTGGCAGATGTACCACACCGTGCCTCAGCATCTGTTTGAGGCTTCCACCATGGTTACACCATGAACTATAGATCTGACTAAAACTATTCTTAGATGACCCGTGACAAAAAAGGATAGGTCCTTTGGTAGAAGGCCTGCAATTGCGGGCACATGCTGCTAGTACTTAGTTGATACGCTCACTTGGTTAGTTGAACTCGCTTAGTTGAACGACTTGAATGAGTCTGGTCAATGTGGAATCCTAATAAATATTTTCCAGCCATTTATTCGACCATGAAAAAACAATCTCAGCCTTGCCGAACTTCCTCATCGCAATTGAATGCAACTTGTTTCTGCCATCAGTTGATCAGTTGATCGACATCTGGCTACATGAGAGGTATGGAAAAATGTTGGGCAGAATGGATATGTTTACAGTATTCAAAGATTCCATCAAGTCATCTGAATGCCAGGCAAGGATTCAGGATTCAGGATAGTTAGTGATATCAAGAGGCGATTTCGCCCATTTCGATGTCACGTGTCGAGGTCGAGCGTTCCTTAATTTTAGAGTATGATGGTGGTCGCTTGCTAGATGCCCCTGCATTCTTAGAAACGTACGTAAAAAAAATGGAAAATTACCCTGATTTTAATCGAGGGACATGCTAACGACTAACGGATGCAGAGATATGAATTACCGGCCTGTAATTTCCTGGATTACTCTTTTCGCCCTTCGGTACGACGTTTACTCGTCTCCAGTCCTCAGGTACTTCCCCGCGCGAAAAGCTGCTATCGAATATAATTCTTAGTGGAACCGATATTTCTCTGGCGGTTTCCTTAATGACTCTCTTGTGAATCCCATCGGGGCCGGTCGCTGCGCCCACTTTTAACTTCCCTATCGTATTCACGATCGTCTCCTCTGTGATGGAAATATCCTCGATGCACGCCGAGGTCACCTCCTTCAAAATCGGTGCCGAGTCGGATTCCACAGTGAAAACGGAAGCGAAGTACTCGTTAAGTATACTGGCCATATCCTTATCACTTGCAATCGACTCCCTTATCGTTCATTAGCGGCCCGATCGACTGTTGACACCTACCTCTAGCATACCGATAAAAAGCCTTAGGGTTCTTCTTAGCTTCGCTAGCCAGCCGTTCCTTGACCTCCCGTCTCGCAGATCTAATCGCAAGAACGAAGATCATTCTATCCAGGCCCATATCTTTGCATTTTTCGCCTTTGTTCACATATTTATCTTTCGTCTCCATTCTCTGAACGTGTCGGTGTTCTAAACGAGATAGTGTACTGTAGTACACTATCTCGTTTATGGCAGAAAAACTATCTGTCAGCACATGTATGCTATCTTTATAGCCCATTCTTAAACGTTCTTCCAGTTTCATGCAGTGTCCCATGAATTCTGTTTACAGCTCTCGAATCAGAAGATTACATTAGAGCCGTGTCCTTTCATAGCATTCCACTCATCCGCTGCCTTCCTCTCTTCCCTTGCCTCTTTTGTTCTCACTTTGCGACATCTTTAAACGAATTGGCCTGGATCACAATCCCGCTAGTTGCTTATAATTTTGATTATACCAACTGTTGACTCCGGTTCATTTTCAGGGGCAACATGCGGATGTTGAATCACCATTGAATCCATGTTGTTTCAATATTATATGCTACTAGGGAGAGGTGCATGTGTCTCATCTCTCTCTTTCCAGGGAGAGGAGAAAAGTATGCTACAAGTGGCACAGGAATTTACTTTGATTTCAGTAGGCAGTGGCTGATGAAAGTTTCGCTTTCGGCCATTTTCATTGATTATTTTTTCTTTGTTGGCATCATTGTATTTCGAGTTCTAGGCAATTCTCAGAATTTTCTTTAACTTCTCTTTCATGAGACTATGTTCAAAATGCTATATTTGCATCTTTTCCAGAGATGAGTCTTTCAATGAACTTTATATTTGCAAAATAAGCCAAGCGTCAAAAAGTAACATATTTCTACCGCCATCATGAAAATTCACCATCATGAAAATTCTAAAAAAAAGGCCTATTACAAAAAGAAGCCAAATTCAACTCATTGGCGCAAGCGTTTTTTTTTCAATTACATTGACCAAAAACGGAAGGAAACGCTAGAAAATGTTGATTTCCTGTTTTTTTTGTGATAGTTAATCAATGGGATGAATAATTAAGTTTTGAATTCATTGGAAAGAAAATATTTACTAAAGGAGAAAAAACCATAAAACCTATTTTCTGATACATATATATTGAACTGCTGTGTAAGTCGGCACTATGTTGAAAAAGGCTCATTTGTTCCCCAAAGAATGGATTGGGATGCAATGACCTATGTACATAGTCCAATACCAAGCAAGCCATACTTTCATCGCACCGCATGTTGGCGTCAATTTGTGAAACGACTGGCTTCAGAATAGCCGCAAAAGCTGTCCCGGACACAGACAGACCAGACATTCGATGAAGTCTGTGAGACGATAGGAAGAGGAAAAAATCAATAAGTAACGGGCGCCAGTGGAATCCGCGCCGGGCAACAGCTTCCTTAACATTTTCTCTCGTACACGCGTAATCACATGCACGAGTTAATATGAGACGCGAGGGAGATCAAAGGAAGAGCTTCGCGTCAAATTCAATTTCACCCAAATTCACTGTATCATGCAAATTAGCCAAAGAAGCCCTCATGTTCTCTGTCAACTTATATGAACTGGAAGGTTTATGTACTCGTCCAGCGCATTCCATCAGAACGATCGTTGATAGGGAGTTTGTGGAATGAGGAAGGTAAATGGAATGGAAAACTGGTTCTAAAATGGTCTGTGTGTAACATCCATTCTCACAAGGAATACTAGTGATAGTCAGATTTTCGCTAAACTTTGGTCATTGAAAGGGCTCTCAAAACGAAGTCAAACGGCACCAAAACTTGCGACTGAGAAACAGGTTTTGGCTCATAACTGGTTTCAGTGATACATGATTATTATAGTCACGGCCCTACTTTCTTTGACTATAACTTTCCAAGAGTAAGTCAGATTCAGGTGATATTTGACAGAGAGGTTGCTCACTGAAAGAGGTTTTATCATGTCGCTAGGTGGTGCGGCATGCCGATAGAGGGCGATGATGTCGACAGCAGCGCCACCTACCTACTTGCTATGTAATTTTTTAGCCGCTGGATAATTTTTTTCCAGGCCTATGAATCTCTCTGCCAATTATCAGCTGCATCCGAGAGTTCCTTCAAAAGATATGGTCAAACGAAGTTGGATTTTGACCTATCATTTGAACTTTTTTTGGTCATAACTTTTTAAGGTCAGATGCAGCTGATATTTGACAGAGATGTTATTGTGTTTATGACCTATTCGTTAGGCTTGAAAGAAAAATTCAAATAGGGAATCCTTTCTTTCACAGTGATTGAACCTACTTAAAAACATTCTAAATATGACATCGTTCTCTAACTTTGCAAAAAATCGAATAGTGAAAAGATTGATATTTGCCTTTCAGTAGGGTCTTAATGCAGGAGGGCAAGCAAAATGGAATCACAATACAGAATGGAGTCACGATACTTCTATGAGGTAAAAACGTATGCGTAATTCAAACGTTTCTTCCATCTGTCATGGAAATTAGGAAGTTCCAGACAAATGCAGCGCGCTCTTTGTTTCCATCGAGACGTACATGGGCTTTACGTGACGATATTGCACATCCTTATATAGTACGCAATTTCGTTCTCACGTGTGGAACTGAACAACTTTGTCACGAAGAGTTCACTTACGTCTATCTAGGAGCAATTCCATCTCGCTCTCACGACAAAGTAACCGATAAGTTCATGTCCGGGTTGCATCCTTCTTCTCTGATGGCGAAGTGGCCATGTCAGTTGCTGTCCGAGGAGATATTTTGCTAGAAATCTAAATTGTGGATGTGTGAAAATTGTCCAGAAACCGATCTCGACCAAGTCATATATTTCTATTGGTCGGGAAACCCTTGCTGCAGGCACAAGACAATTGTCTAGAAAGTCAACCTGGGCATGTTACGCGTTGAATTTAGCTGCTTCGGCATTAATAGTGGCTTTCCTTCCTAGATGGCTGACTTGAGTAAATCACACGACTATCAGGCGTCGTACCGAAGTTCACGCGTCTATGAAGTCGTTCTAGATTGGTGGATCTTTCGTCGCGATCACGTTCTTAGGAGAACGGCTGGGAGAGCCCCTCCACGTCTTAGAAATCTTTTTCACGCGCTTTAAAACTGCTGGTAACGTCACCAGTGACGTCCGCCGTCTTGCATCCCTTGCCGTCCTCTCAAGAACGGGTAACAAAAACTCTCTAATACCATCAAGGATTTGCGCAAGATTTGCCTAATGCAGACCATCGTGAATCAAAAGACAATCGACATCTCCTTACTCCGTGCTTTGATTCCGACTTCAGGATTGTCAACATTCGCATCGGCACAGGTTCGGCCATCCGACACATACGGTCAAAACCAATGATTCTATGGTAGATTATGTGTTAGCTGATCAAACTCTTCTCGGTGAAGTTTTGAAATTCCAAGTCCTATTACGTCTTCAATCTGCTCACATGCCGTTTACTTTCCATATACGGTAATTTCACTCTTCAAACATGCTGAATAACACAATTGCAAAAGAATACCTTCAACTTAATTCAAAATACACATTAAACCAAGAACAGCGAGACAACTGGAAGAAACGATGAAAGAGAACGAAAGTTCTCATCATCCTGCAAGGTTGTAAATAACGCAATCGGCAAATTGGACCAAACCTCCAAATATGCCAGCTCAACATCGAAGGTCGATCGAAGTGGAAATGCCTCGAAAGTTTCCTCAAGGAACAGCGCATCGACGTCCTGGTCCTCGAGGAGACCCACATCGAACAAAATCACCAGTTCGAAGCGAGAAGACGTATTACATGTTTCGATTTAATCGCCTGCAACAAACATCCAAAATACGGCCTCACGACTTAAGTCAAACGAGGTCAGGAAGACTTTGCGGAACTCGCATTGTCGAAGTTCCAACAAAAGCAGATGTGTTGGTGACGTAAAGATCAACAACGTATACAATCAAAGCGTGCAGGAGTAAGCATCCAATGCATATTGCTCAGTTTGTTCCTGATATTGTTGCACAATGGAGAACAGAAAAACGTATTAGTATAATATAGGTTCGCACGCAGGTTCGGTATTTTACTGGTAAATTTTATGTTCTTAGAGGGTTTTAATACTATTTGTGACACTTAATTACTCGTGCAAACTTATAAGTATGACGATTTTCGAACTTTTGAAGTCTTTTTTTATCAATATTTTTCTCTGCTCCTGTCGTATTTCACAACAGGGAACTTCTGCGCGTCTCTTTTCACGTTGCAAGCACTCCTTGAAAATGAAATTTTCAACCATTCGTCAAATATGGTGGACCAATGTATCAATAGGTTAGGCTAGATTTGGTTTTTATATGCTTAAATTCCTCATCCTGTTCTATCCTGGAGTCAGTCTTAACATTGATTCGGTGTGAAAGGCATAAGAGTGAGAAAGTCAAGCATTTTTTGGGGAGGATGGGTCAGCTGGGTTAGGAAAGGGTCGCGGCCGAAGGCCGCTATTATTTTATAATCCAATTGACCCATCATTCTCAAAAATTGCTTCACTTTCTCACTCTTTCGGCCTAACATAGAAGGAATGCGGCTCACTTGGTATGTGTTAATCGTTAGTTCTCTGAGGTTAAAGTGCGCTTGGGTTTAGTGAGAATCCAAAAAAGCGGATTAAACGTTAGTCGGAATATTGAGGAGGGTTCTTGGTTGAATGTTGTTATTTTTAGCCTTCACTCACTTGAATGGTTTTCAAGCATCTGGACGATGTCCTCTCTCTCCATTTCTTGCAAGATTTGTTCCACTGTTTCACACGTATGCTGAGGGTTCTTCTCGAACAGGATAGAAAAGGCTCCATCAATCTTCTCGGGGTATGTATCCTTGCTCTTAAGGTGCTTCTCTTGCCAATCGGAAATCAGACCTTTTTCGAACAGGTGATCAATAAATTCGTCGACATTGATACATATATCCCTCTCCAGTTTAAGATAGGACTTCAGGAGTTTAAGCTTCTTCCCAGGCAACACATCCATCTCACGGGCTTGATATCACTGATTGATTCAAGAATTAAACTTACAAGCACTTGACACTGCAAGGAAAGTCAACTCATACGTAGAGGAGCAGTATAGAGTGCCCCTTACGCATTATTCTGTGTTTGCATACTCGACAGTACCTGACGTACAGTGATTATCGCAAAAGAGAAGGATAAGATAATGGAGTTTGTACTTCCTCTACGATTACATTTCCGGGGGAAACTCCTCTCCATCTTATCAATTTGTCGTTTGCTTTGTTTAACGATGTGCTTCACTTGCAGGCCTAGAATTATTCCTCCCAATATGTATTACTCATTCTCGAGAGAGTATGGCCCCTGACCCTGGAATTTTGACCTTAAGCTCCATTTGGATGGGCAACATGAAGGAGTTTGGTCACGCTGAGACCGATTGATTACAAGGCCGCCTTGGGTCACCTGGGTCATTTTTCATCGGAAAACCTGATTCTTCGTTTATACAGTAGAGGCCAACATCCGGTGAAGTTCGCCTCCGAAGTGAAGTTCGTTTTTCTTATAGGCATTCCCTTTTCAGATATTCGAATTCAAATATCAACATTTTAGAGACATTCTTCCTGTCGGGGACTACTCCCTCGTCGAGCAGGCAGACGTCGCAGTATGTCCCCTTTTCTAAAGCCAAGTCATAGTCTGTAGTGTTGACTATAGTCCAAGCCGTGCCTCCATCCTTCTGCCATTTTAAAAATAATTTTAGTACTGGCTGCATTTCAACTGGTCTTTTCAGCTCATCTGGACGCCATAACCATGCCACGTAAGAGAAGAATGGCTGTTTCTCGTGAGGCAAAGCGCATTAATGAGGTCAAACGGCAAGGAAATGTGCGCGCAGCGGAGACTGTCGAACAGCAGGCTCAAGGGCACTCCGCAAATGCTGAGATTGGCTGTTGTCAGACACAGCGAAACTGACAGCGAATGGTCTCAATATCAATTAAAGGGAGAGGCAGTGCATTCACCTGCTCGAGCCTAAGTTGCGACTGCAAAAGAGAAAGCAGAAAAAATGAGCAGAAAAATGCTGCTCGACAGCGAGTGCTCGAGAGAAGGTAATCTCACAAGAATTGTGGCGTTTGCTAACTCGATTAAGAAGTCACAAGTCCAGTATCATCTTAGAACGTCAGATGTTCTTTGCATCAACTTTCACTTCAAGAACTTCGCCGAAGAAAAACCAAGAGACGGTTAATTTACGGTTTGTTGCCAAAAATGCAAGTTGGATATTCTCAATATGAAGAAGTTTCAAGTGTACTTTTTAAAAATGTTGATGACAGGAAATAATGCTAATTCCAATAAATTCAATAACATCAGAAAATGCAATTGTGCTTTTGCTTTCGCATCGATGGGTGCGAAAGTGAACCTACCACCTTGCACAAGGTCCGTATTGCCTTCGCATTCAATGCCAAATTTACCATCGCACTGCGCCTCTTACCTATAGTTGGCGTAACGCACAAATTTTCAATCATTTATATTTTGGATGCAAACGAGGTCCTCCGAGAAGGACCATAATCCATTACGAAGGCTGCAATCATACTGTGATGGAGAAATTGCATCATCTCAAGAGGGAGCCCATGCGCTTAAGATGATGCGTGAAGTGGAATAGAAAGAAGCGCAAAAGGCCATGGGGGAGGGTCGAGATATTCACCCTGTAGTCATGTCTATTCAGAAGGTTCAATCTCACGGTCGACGAAGGTACAAAGCTCCAAAAGGGAATGAAGTAGCGAATGAATTTTTCCTAAACCACGACTGGGTACCACCGTTTGTGTGCGATACCCAATCCAAAGCTGCAAATGCTAAGGAGTTTATTCCCTTTACAAGTGGAGACTGCGACCCGATGACGTGTCCCAATTTTTTCCCAAGATGAGGGAAGCGTATGAAGATTGGAATACCTCAACGTGGTTCCAACTCAATCGTAACTCAAACAATGTCCTGCAGTTACTGCTTCGCGATTCGACGAAATTTCCCCCATTGTTGAAGGTAGGGAAGTTGACCCGGCTATATCGCCGATCCCAACGGCAAAGCGGAAGCTATACGGTTTGACAACATCAAGTGCAATCAGAAGGCTTTACGCGTTGAGCCTTACAACGGACTTTTGAATTATCTTCGTGCTGCTGCACAAAATGTCAGTAATGCGATAGGAGGCACCGTCAAGGCAGATCGGCCAGTCACCATACCTTCATTTATTCAAGGTTATGAACGCACTAGCAGCAGCACTACTAGGATGTCATGGAAATAGCGACACATTTCGGGAAACCTGATTTTTTCTTCGCGATGCCTGACAACCCCAAATGGCGAGGGATTACAGAGAATCTCGATCCTTAATTAAATGTGACACATAGACCATATCTTACAGCACGTGTTTTCAACCTAAAATTGAAACATCTAATTTCTGATGCTATCAATGAACTTATATTCGGTGGCCCTGACGCCCGAATATATGCTATCGGATTCCGGAAACAGGGGCTTACACATGCCCACCTTTTAGTGATCCTTCCGGACCGGAACAAGCCTCGACCGAGGGATTTCATCGACAAGATCTTGTCTGCGGGAATTCAAAACCCTGAAGCCAATCCCGACTGCATTCTATTGTCATGCGACATATGATTAACGGTCCGTGTGGCAATTTGAATCCTGGATCACCTTGCATGGCCTAAAGGAAATGCTCCAAAGGAAATACCCCTCTCCGAAACCTTTCGAGGACGAAACTCCAGAGAATCGTGACGAGTACCCTCGAGAAAAAAGTCGCGATAGTTGGAGAACGTGCGGGATGTTCCCGTCAGCAATGCCTGGACTGTAACTTATAACCCATTCCTATCTCTGCCACATCAACATCGAAATCTGCGCAACCGTCAGAGGGCAAAAAGAAGGGCACGATTGTGCCGACACAGAACTCACTGACAAAAACGTCTTACTTTACGACGAAATCAAGTTTTTCATGGATCCTCGCTATATATATAACCCCCGAAAGGCATTTGGAGGCTTTATGGTTTTCCATGCGAAGGGAATCTCATATAATCATAGGATCGGTTGTGGACTTGGAAAATGAGGAGTCTGTTTACTTTAGGAAAGAATGTGAAAAAGAATCAGCTGTTAGAGAAGTCAACAGAGACACTACCATCACTGCTTGGTTCAAATTGAACGCGAGGGACGTCGGGGCTAATAAATTGGTATGTTGAAATCCCTAAGCATGTCTTCGATCTCAAGGACAAGGTGTGGCGTGATCGCAGAATGAGACAGTGAAGTCAACGGCAGAATGCATTATGTCGGTCCTAGGGAGCCAGGGAGTAAACAGATTTATTTCTGTATTCTTCTTCTAAATGTCCGTGCAGCTACCAGCCTCCGGAATGTCGACGGTCACCCGTATGACACCCACCAAACAGCAGCAAGTGCTCTCCACTTGCTTCTTGCTGATGCAGAGTGGGATGAAGCCCCTAAGTACACTCTCTTCTCTGTTATCACGGTCTACCCTGTGTTCTAGGTGCAACTGAGGTTTCCACCTACCTCCCGGTCTTCCCCAAAGACCACTTCAGTTCAAGTATTGCTGTTTGAAGATTCCATGAACAATTCGGTCTTACTTATCCCTTTGCGGTCATGTGTCGGGCAGGACCCGACATTAAAAAAGATTAGTTCCGATCATACGTCGGGTGTCACCCGACATCACAAATATATCATTTTTGCCCGCCGTCCTTTATTCGGACTCGCCCGAAATGACTTTTTCCTGCCATTTATTACGATATTTTACTTCACACGACATCTACCGATTGTATTTATCCATCTACCGACCGGCATTTGAAATGATTTGTTGAAATGTGTTTTTATCTTTTTTCATTGAAATAAAATATGACCTGAGGGAACAACTAGTGGAAAATAAATATGACCGCAAAGGGTTAAAGACCGCTTCAAAGAGAGGAAACACGCTATGTAACGTGGGTCGCATCCACAGAGACTTTATAGTACTTCTCCATGAACGGGATTTCGGGTGAACATTTTTTTTGGATCTAGATTTACCATGTTGATCCGTAGTAAAAAAAAAATATATATATATATATTGACCTTGACGTTGGCCTCAGAGCGAGCTCTTGAAAATGCGACATAAAGTTGGCCGTGTGTGGAAGAAATCGGATGGTGCAGAAGGATCTGGACCCAGTGGTGTCAGTCCAATATCAGCACGTCATGGTTTCTCGTGGAGAAGTGAAGGGTTCTTGATGTCTGCAAGAACCCAATTAAAAGACATTTCAAAGCTGTTGCTGAGGGAAAGACGGTCTTGGTGGCTGTCGCATTTTTCGAAGGGGATTTAGATCGTATATGCAGTATATGCTCCCACAACTTAGACCCGGAGGATCCGGTCTTCAATTAGTTCAGGATAATCTACATGAGCCCGACGTCATGGCTCAAGCTTCAGAGCGCTGTATCTCTGGAACGGTTGCACGTTCATCCGAAATCGCGTGCTCTGTGGCATTTTCGTTAGGAACACAAAGCAACAAGTTCTTCATCGCCAACTAGACGTAATCGAGCAGGGACTCAACGCAATACCAGAGTAGATACGCGGGATCGCTCATTATGCATTTTTACATACGTGTTCGTTTGAATGCTCCTTTTTACAGCTATTTTGGGCGTGGTTAGGCTGCATAACCCACGACGTCGGCGGCATGAAACCGCTCAAACGTATTATGCTTTGAAATGTAGTCATTACCATACGGTCATCCTAAGTAGTACATTTTACCGCAAAAATCATTGGCAAAACGAATCTTTAAACTTCGACGATTACAACGTTTTCTCTTTTCTGTGTGTATTCCTTTGGTTTCATTGAATATGGAATAAAATAACTATGCATATATACGGAGTGTGGAATTTAAAAAAGACCCGGAACGACTCCATGAGTATCTCGGTCCCTTTTAGGACCGATTACGCTTCTTTTGCTGGGGATCGCGGGGGATTTAATGGCCCGTCATCCTACACCACGTCTACGACAAGCAGCGACCTGTCACTGATAACACGCTGACAGCGTCTCCATTTCGCAAAGGGCGTGCCGACTATCTCATGAACACACCTGTTATCATGGGGACAGTAAGTAACTAGACCACCCTGTTTAAGATAGACAATCTTTCAAGTTTCTTGAAAGTTGGCCACCCATTTCTCAGAGCGAAAAAACTCATAACCTGTTGGTTCACGCTTCTCTGTTCCCGTACAAAACCCTAGCATTTAAAATTTTCCAGAATCATTGATTGCCATTGAAACATGATATTTATACTTTTACTAAATACTCCTTTACAAGTATTACGATAAGATAAACACAGCGGAAGGAAGAAAACTCTTCTCCTAAGGTCTGGTGAGTCCTGGCTCGAGTTCGAAAATTTGGGGGAACATAAACGCCATCTTATGCCTACTTTGAGTACTGCACCGAGAACCCGGACATCTGCGTCAGCAACGTACACGTGTGTACGTCTGGACCACACGTGCAGACCCGAGGGACACAAACGTACACATGTGTACGTCTGGACCACACGTGCAGACCCGAGGGACACAATATGTACCTCTCACATTTGTACCTCTCCTTGTACGTTTCTACTTTGCTGTGCAGAGGCAGATTTCATGTACTGTAAAGGTAAAAAAAAAAGCTGTAAATGTACAAAGCTCCTTCTGAGAATGATTCGAGTTGGATTTATTGCTGGTTCCTGTTGCAGGGGGAACGAGAGGAAGTCGGGGTCTCGGATAACATTGGTGATGAAAATGCTGAGAATCATTGAAGCAACTTTTCTCGATCATCTCAGACTATGGCCGCTCATTTCCTACTATTAGAGCTGCAGAAGGTATTCGTCGAAATGAACATTTTGGCGAAGAGCAGAAGCGACGACGAGTCGGAGCGGTCCCGTAACGAAGTTGACCTTGTTTCAAATTTCGGGGATCGATTTCCCGTGCGTTCGCCGTCCTGCGAGTCAGGGAGCGAGGGAATCGGGAATCGGGAATCGGAGCTCGAGGGCGTCCTCCCCCCGTTTCTGCCCTCTGCTCTGAATTCATCTCGCTGTCAAGAACGATCCCCGAGAAGTTCTCTTCCGGCGGGATGCTGAAACCGCCTCGCGGAATTGAGAAAAATGGAGCATAACATACAAATGACGCAAAAAATACGCCAAACATGTCGCCCCTTTTCACGGTATTCTCTCGGCATTGCCTTGCATTTGATTCGCCGTCGAGAAATGCATATTCCACTCCTCTGCGAAGGAGAAGCGCAACGATGCCAAACGCGGATATGCCCAAATCCCAACAGCATCCCTCGCATGACGTACGTCCTCAATTCCGTCCTTCGCAATCCTCCTGCCATCTGGTTTGCCTTCCTGGAACTACCCACGATGATTAACTAGTGAAGATGGCGGGATTGTGCTTGAAACCGCGAAGCTAAGAAATGGAACTGGAGATGCCATGCCCATAGGAACAATACAGTAGAAGCATGCGCGCTGAATTTGGAAGCCATGCTTCTGCTTGGTGCGATTTCAAAATTCAATCTTGCGGGTTTTCGTAATTTTCAAACTCGACTTTCTCCTGAATTTTTTCGCGATAAAAGGCAGCCCCGTCACAGCAAGCGTAATCGGTCCTCGAAGGCACCAACAGGCCCCATTTAGTAATTCCAATACATCTTTCCATCGCGTAGAATGTTCAGGCAATAAAATGCAATCGGGAATCGGCCGAAACCGACTGCCAGCGGTTCATGTGGTAACGAATGTTTGCCAGGCCGTCCACAGGTTTTTTTTTTTCGCTACACGATCCCCATATTTTGATATTTTTTTTTTTTTACTGGAAAAGCTCGTACAAAATCAAGATATCAATTGCCAAATCTATGCAAAATCTCACTCTCTACTCCGTACTTCCTCATTTCAACAATATCCCAACAATTTATTTTGAGCATAATGGAGGTATTATGTTGAATGTACATTTATATACAACAATGATATGCTTCATGCTTCGTTGCTACATTTACTAATCACTACTTTGATACACAAACAAAAGTTAATTTGAAAGATTATTTGCTATTCTAGAAGCTCTGGGAAAGTTTAAGCAGAGAATTGGTGCAAATTCATTTTTGTAGATTTGCCAAAATCAAAAAGTATTGAAAGATCACCTGATGGAGTATGTGAGACAGAATCTGTTTTTAAGAAAATGTGATAAATGTTCTAGTTGATCACATTGTAAAGCAATGTCACTTGACGGACAGACGCTCTCAAAGCATTCCGCGCCGAGGTTTCTCAAATATGTCCATCTGATTCCCGAAGACCCTAATAGATACCAAGCTAATTTCGAAAATTACAAGAATCTGGCGCGTTTTTACCCCTGCCATAGCAATTTTAGAATTGTTTCAGGTTGATTTCAGGCCTGATTTTAGATTTGTTACACGCATCAGGCGTCACATCACGAGCGCCAAGTCAAGTGCCGCCGGGCATCAAAGAGCGACAAGAAGATACGCACATAACGAAAGCCTGGAATGAAAAGGGAAAAGGAAAACATTCCCAGCCGAAACTACTTGAAATTAACCCAACTGCCGTACTTGCATCGACACTGTGATGCGGAAGTCTCGTATGTCGATCAGAGAGTCGGACGTCGACCCACGACGTCGAACCGAGGTTGGCCCAGCCGAGCTGTGGAATTGGGTGAAGACCTTTTGTTATATATTTCATACTCCCTCTTTTGTGGTTATTAAATCGCCTCAACAGAGAAAACTCCCCGATTTCAGGTTTACATCAAGCAAGGGCAGGGCCCAAAAATACAATTCCACGAGGCATCGTATCATTGAGGAAGGGGTCGTATAAATGACAACCTGCTTGCCGAATATTCATTTGCTAAACAAGAAATCCTAGAAATCCATCTTTCGCATCTTTTTTGGGTAGTTAGAGCCTCTTACGACATTTTCCTCATATGTGGCCATGAGGCCAGCCCTCTGATGGCAGAGAATACATTTTTTATCTCCTTACGTAACGACATCATCACGGAGAGCTCTTTTTCTCGTTTGCCTACCTCAAGTGTGTTCGTAGCCACGAAATTCCCACAAGGGGAATTGCTCCTGTGCATTTCCGCGTTGCAGCGCCTTCCATCCAGCCTGTTTCCAGTGTTTCATGAGATTTTCTGAGGGCGGATAACAATGTCACGTCAACTTGGACAAATGTCAAGCTTATCTATCCCTCGCGTAAGGGGAAAGAGGCCGATTCATGAAGATATGATCGTGACCGCGCCCAAGAGAAGCATGATCGAAATATCATCATAAAACCTGGCATTTTTCTTGGATCAAGACGAACTGGGAATCTCCTCCGAGCAGGACGTCTACGAAGCAACGAGGAAATGGCTGCAGCAGGATGAAAGCCGAGAAGTTCATTTCCCAGAAAAAATCGACAAGGTCCGTCTTCCGCTCCTACCTTACGAATACTTGAAGACGGTAGTCCTGAGGGAAAATTCGATTCGGGGAAATCCGAGATGTCTGGAAGCCATCACCGATTCGAGGGACTATCATATCCCGGAGCTTCGTCATACCGTCCCCAAAGAAGAAACAAGAACCAGATGAATTTTTATTTGGTGCCTGGATGATGATGAAAAGAATCGCAAGATGAAGATTTCTCAAATCAATCAGAATAATTGGAACCTTGACGTCGTATGAGAAGACAATGAAATCTTGCAATCATCAGTCTATGATAATGAGTCGGATATGATCAAGTTTCGCATAGGAACGACTAGGAATACCCACTCACGACATGAAATGTGGCAGACGGATTGGGGACAAGATACGTCTCCGAACGCCACGGGCCAACGGTTGAATTCTCCTGTTGCCCCTCTCACCTCGGTGCGAGCCTTTGTCGGAATCAACGCATCGACATCCAGGCGGAAGGGAGCGTGTCGGGAAGCGTTTCTGACAGGAAAATGAATTCCGAGAGGCGAGCCCCGAAACGTGAGAGGGAGCGTTTGGACCAAGGCCCTCCAGAGTGGCAGGCACGTGAAGCGAAAAATCCATGCGCGCGCAACGTATCTGAGACATATAAGGGGGGTATCTGAGCCTTCTCCATCACTTGCCTTCCTGCAACGAACGATGGTTGATGGTTCTCTAAAAAAATGCTCGCTCTCTCATTCATGGTGTCCCAGAATTGACTGAACACGGGGGTTTTGTATCCGGGCCGCTCTGAGCTAGGCCTACAAGAATATGTCTACACCATAGTTAGAGAGGACACGGAATGCGGCAGTGCTCA
>CAJPEV010004799.1:0-14859 GCA_905338385.1 Darwinula stevensoni
GGCGAGCAGCGTGGATGCATGAAGGAGGCCTGCGAAGATGAAGATGTACAGCCGGTCCACGTATTTCACCAGCCAGCCGGAGAGGAAGGAGCAGCTGGAATTGGCTGCGTGGAAGCAGGCCATCATGTATCCGATGTACCTGATTCCCCATGCGCATCCCACGAAATCCTGCCGGAATCCAGTTCCCTTTCAGGTATCCGTTTTGCCTCTCCTGCAATGCGAATCCAATCTCTCTTACCTTTGTGTAGTCGGAAGTGATGAAACCTTGCTCTACCCCACCGAAGAATATTGCCAGGGATAAGAGAGCCTGATAGGGTTGCTTGAATTGCATGATGGTAGACATTGCTATGGTGAAAATTTCACGGATTTTTGGTTTGGAATCATCTTTCTCTTCTTCTGTCCTGTCAATCAAAAACTATTGCCCGGATCGAAACATCTTTGAATAATTGTTGCCCTATCTCATTTTGGTAGGTTGACAAAAATTACGGCAAGGAGATGCAATAATATTATAGGCTGCAAAATCCAAACCAGAAAACAAAATACACGAGTAATAGAAAGAAAGGAAAACAGAAAAGGGACCGTAGAGTAGCTTGCTCCTCCAACAATAAAAACAATTGATCAACATTTAGCAAGTCAACCGCAACTGCTGCCCTCCAGTGACTTCATATTATTCTCTCCATCGACATGTCTCAGAAAATATAAAGTTTAGCGCATTTGCTCCCAAGCCACTCCACATACGCTACTTATAGCACTGTCGGTGCTCACACAAAGTAAGTAGCTTCCCAAATATTTTGTGGAACATATAACGTTTTCATAGCAGTACTCAGAATCAAATAGCACTAAACCCGGCACCTTTGGAGGGGATCAAGGAAGAAAGCAACGAGAGCAGCAGCGATAAGCGGCATGGACATCGCTATCCCCGATATGATATGGATGGCCTGCTCGTTCGGTCTCGCCAGGTTTTCGTTCCTCCCCACTTCTTCCTCGCAAAAATTCACTCCACAGCGGGAAACGTCCTCTTCCACTTCTTGAGTATAATTCTGCTTTTCGTTCGATCCCCACGTGACCAGACCTTGTCAGAGAGGAAAAAGCATGCTTCTCAGTGGAGGATGGACGTCGGAGACGACGACGGACGAACTCACCCACAGAAGAGATGACGTTCCCAAGAACGCCAGCCACCTGGAAGAGCATGAAAAAGACTCCAAAGAACCTGGTGATGACGACCCCCTTTTCCTCTCGCGACAGTTCAGCGTAGGCATTTCCAGCAACGGTCAAGTAGGTGCACTTCGCAGACCACAACGGAGCAGCCGCCATACCGATGACCACAGCCGACGGTATCAGCGTCCACGCGGTGGGATAGAACTGCGCTCCCATATACGGCACGTAGAGAAGGCAACAGAGGAAGATGGTCCATTTCGGGGAGAGGGTCTTGAGGGAGACGGTGGTGAGGAAGAGGGAGGACAGAACGAGTCCCGTATAGAGGACGGAGAGGGACGTCGTCCCCAGACCATGCTCGGCGTTGATGGTGCTTTGCAAGTTCCCCACCGTGCTGTAACTGAAGAACAGGAGGACGAAGGAGAAACTGATGATGAGATTGTTTTTCCAAATCCTCCGCTTCTCCTTCCTCGCCTCCATCGTGCGTCTGGCTTCTCTATCGAACAGGGAGCGAAACGTGACATCGCTGTTGGACGAATCAGAAGAAGGTGACAATATAGCTATATGCAAGTTCGCAGTAGATTGTGAAGCTCCCGCTGAAAATATCTTTGGAGGGATATGCCTTGCCCTATACGCAAGCAGTCCGCGATGGGGAAGGGAAAGGGAGAAAGCTTGACCTAGATTCGAATGTCGATGTGGGCTAACACGATTCGCAAGTCAATCCGAACCTTGAATCTCGAATAGGATTATGAAAACAGGAAAAATAAAAGATATGTGAACGCGTGGATGCCAGAATGCTGCACTCCATCCATTCGCCTGGCGGCTAACTGAGGCAACGGGAGCAGAATCAGTCGACAGAGCTGCGACCCGGAAGCACGCACATGCATGGGATAAGCATGGGATAAGCATGGGATATGCATGGGACCTTCAATACACGCGAGGCAGCTCTCATCCGACTCCGTGCGAGAGATCGGTCTCCCATCTCTGGTTATCACAGAGGACTTTGGAACCGCACGATCCCTGCGATCCCGACCGCTCAAGAGCCACCAGCGACGCCGACCTTGACCCGGTTAGACGCCTCGCACTGCACCGAGTCGCTCCCACGCCACGTGCAGAGGCCGGGAATGCCCAATGCATTCCGAGTGCATTGGGCATTCGGAATCGGGCATTGGGCAACCTGTGGGAGGTCCGGTTCCTCCGCACGAGATCGGCTCAACCGGTTCTAATACCCTCGACCACATTTTTCCGCCGTGAACAGCCTGTTAAAATTCAAATAGGATGTCCAGCTTCGGCCTCGGAACGATCCTCCGCTGTCTTCTCCCGACGCCGATTTCCACGCTGACGCCACCGATCGCACTAACCGTTGTACCGCATTCGAATGCACTCAGCTTATCTCTGAATGCTTTAGAGATTGCATCGTGGAAGGGACTTGGCCGAGTGCCATCATGCCATCATGACGTCATGATGGCACGACGTCATGTCATTTCACACGAACTAACGAAATTTTTGAATGTTTGATCTCATGAACCTGACTTAACCTGTTGAGGACTAAGTTGTTTTTGGGGGTGCATTTAAGGGGAAGGTTACTCGTAATTTGTTAGACAGGTGCATGGACAAAGGTCACGTGGTCGAGTGCAAATAACCCCCCGAATACGACAAGCCAAATCAATACTTGAAGAAATTAACGCCCGAAGTTTGAAACCATGCACATGAGGTCGTAGTCCTTCACATATTAAAGGACAAGAGTTAGTTCCATCTCAAGGTCGAGGGGGAAGAAACGCCATTAGAGAATTCGCGAAAGCCCAAGGGCATGAACGATGTTCATTTAAGACGTTGATTATCGATGGTCGTTGTTTAAGCGTTGTCGACGACGGTTAACCGCTTCCCGAGCCGCGTTCCCACGGCCGACGGTGAGGCAGAAGAATTCGCTTTTGCTGAGAAGTCGGAGGGAAAAAAAAACAGGCGCGTTATTTGTGCGTAGTGATGTGCGTGAATCGGGGGCGTGGAGGTGTGACGGCCGTCGATGGGTATTTCCCGGAAATCGGCAGGCTTTCGTCGCGTATTTCTTCACCTTCGAGTCGCATTAATTAACTAATTAACTAATCAACTACTCGCGATGGGCGCGTGAACAAACAGCGAAACCCATAAACTCTAATCGCTCTTCCCCGTCGCGACGCGAAATTGGAATGAGACCGTTTCCAGCTTCTGTTAGCCGTTGGTTAGACAGTGATTAAAGTAAGAAAGCGTTTTTTTTTAAGCGTTAAGCGTTTTTTGGCCTTCGACATCGGTCAACCGATGATTTTCCAAAAGCAAAGGGAAAACGTCGTTCATGCAATCGGCCCTAAGCTTCCTGTCACGAGGAATCTCTCAGCTTCCTGTCACGGGGAATTCCACATCTGCGAGCCTGCGGCGGTTCGAAATCAGTTGTCTCAAGTAAATCTGCCTCGTCACCGAGTAATTCCTCCGTTGTTTGCGCCCCATGCAGCTCATCTACCTCGGGGCATCCGGAAGACACAAGGGCACAATCGGCACACAAGGGTACAATCGGCACAATTGGCAAACAGAGCTCCTAATGTACCCGGATGACTTGCATCTCGCGGGAACCCGATATTTCCAGTCGCAAAAAAAAAAAACCGGCTCGTCGTCTCCCGGAAGACCGAAGTGACGAAGTCGCGGTCGGAGACAGACCGACCGCAGAACGCGCAAATTAGGAGGAAAAACCATATGGACCCCATTCGCGGTATGAGAAACCTCGAAGAACCTCGAAGAACCTCGAAAAACCTCGAAGAACCTCGAAGAGTCCTCCTCTTCTCCCTTCATTTGACATTGAAACTCGCCCTACGGCCATCCACGCCATTGAAATCCGCTGGGAAAGAACTCGAGCCAACTTGGCGACCAACATGTAATATATATATGCGTAAAAATATGTAATATATATATGCGTAAAAATATGTAATATATACATATGCGTTAAAATATGTAATATACACACGGTAAAAGTATGTAATATACACATGCTAAAAATATGTCAAGTTCACTGAAACGTGTCCTTCCACTTCAAGGACTTGTCCTTTTTTTATAATTTGAAGTCCTTTCCCGCCGTTCCACTACATCGGCCCAGCTATGGGAAAAAATGGCAGAAGCGGAAATTCGCCCTCCGCGACATCCTCATTTTCAAACACGGAATTTGACGGGAAAAAAAAGACCTTACTGGCCAGAATTCGACAAACGAGAAACCATTCCGAGAAAATGGATCCGACAACTGCCTCGGAAATCCCGTCAAGTCACGTTTGCGAGGTTGCCGACGTGTTAGAGGCTCCATGCAAACTTGGAGCAATAAAAAGTTCACAGAACTTCAGTCCGAAATTTTTTTAAATTAAAATTTATTTTTTTGGTCTTGCTGATTTTCTCCTGAGTACGTTAATACGAATATGTGGACGTATTTGCAGCGCATTTCAGCCGTAAGAAAAAAGAAAAACCAGTTCCCTAGGCCGAATTGTAGGAAATGATGCATATGATGCATATTTGACAGCCTAGGATTAAAAGACGCGAGAATTTGGAACAGCATTTTTACACTTACCACATGGGGACATTTCCGCATCCGTTCTGATTGCTCGGAGAGTCTTGCCCCAAATAACATATATTATTAGAGATATTAGAGACAGCCAGAGAGAAGCGTAAGTGATATTTGAATGGTAAAATGCCGACATTGCGGTATTTATCCGCGGTAAAGACAAGTTTGCGGCAATGTTAAGACATTTCCTTTCGAGCGGAAAGGCAAAAAAAAAAAGAAAACAAAAAAGTTGTTAAAAAATATTTATTGGAAAAATAAAATCGGGGGGTCCTGGTCATCTGATTCCTCGTCGCAATTGACAATGGACATGCTAGACTCCCAAATCATATAAAGATTTTACAATTTATAAAGATCGCCAGAAGGTGAAGGCATGTCAAGAAAAGATTCCTCCAATGGATTGCCTCCTGAACGGACAAGAAACGGACTTGGAAGGCATTGGATTGTGCCTACTTATCAATTGTGCTCGTAGCGGCCTTCAGGGGATTTTCCTCGACTTTCGTTTCTCGAGAGCTTTTTGCCTCGATGTATTCCAAAATGAAGTAGGCGATCATGCCAAGAACGAGGAAGGCGACGAGGAGGCTGAGTTTGTACACTGTGCAGAGTCGACTGCTGATGAAAAACGCGACGACGAAGCCGAGACTTTCCGTCACTTTGTAGGCGCTGAATGCTTCTTTCTCCTTCCCTTTCGACAACACGCCCAAGAGCCCTGTTAGAGATCGCACGACCCGATGGAATTCTGCTTCGAGCGTTGCTTCACAAAGCGGAATGCGGATGGAGCGACTCACCGTTGACCTGAGCCTGCCAGACGGCATCGCAGATGCCCCAAGCACCGGCGACGACGAAGAACGCCCAAGCATGGTCGGGCGAAGGATGCCAGAAGAACAAGGCGAGCAGCGTGGATGCATGAAGGAGGCCTGCGAAGATGAAGATGTACAGCCGGTCCACGTATTTCACCAGCCAGCCGGAGAGGAAGGAGCAGCTGGAATTGGCTGCGTGGAAGCAGGCCATCATGTATCCGATGTACCTGATTCCCCATGCGCATCCCACGAAATCCTGCCGTTCCGAAAACATAGATACCAGCAATTGATGAACAATCGAACATTCAAATTAGGGCTGTCAATAGATTAACAAATTTTATTTATTAATCGGTCGATTAATCGAATTTTAATCATGATTGGGAATGATACTATTTGTGTCATGCCCAACATCAAGGCGATGCAGTCGCTAACATACAGTAGCAGTCATTATCCATACATACACTAGTTCACCCTACATGTGAAACATTCCAATCTGAAAGAAAATAGTTACAATTTGGGCAGGTAAATAATGAAAAGTAAGCAAAGAAGCGCACTGAGGCCCTTTTGCCATTCAGCCATCCCATTACGGAAGGATACAAAAATGTCACCTAAATCATTGGACGTATTCAGTGAAACTTCATTAGGCGAAGATTTAATGATTCATTAACGGCAGCACAGGATAGAAGAGCAAATATAAGAGGAATTGGAGAGGGTTTCACACTTTCGTTTCTCAATTCTGCCGCCTGGCCCCGGCTTTCTTCCTCTCGGTTACTCTCCGGGGACTCCCACAGACCTTGTATGATACATTTCTTTCGCTCCCCTGTCTTTACATTATCCGCTTTACTGTGTCTCCTGTCCCATGTTCCTGCCCAATTCCCATTCATACTTCTGTGCTTTCCCTTCATCACGACTTTCTTTTCCCCATTCGCATCCAGTCACTTTTCGGTCGGTTTTCCTAAAGCCGCTGCTACATTAGTTTGACGGCAGTGTCGGGCGGTAACGAAGTAAGAGTAACGGGTTACAGTAACTGATTACTTCTTTCAGTAACTTTTTTGGTGACGAGTTACTTTTCAGGGGAAATAACGTAACTGGAAACTAGTTCCTTTTTCATAGGAAAAGTATGTGGTGTTATTGCAACGCGTTTCCTTTTCTTGATTTCAACCAAATTAGTTAATTTTGTTGCATCCTAATCCTAATTGATGCATTCCAATTGATGCAAAATTGGGAGGAAAGGCGGGGACATGAAATTACCTTGAGAAACCATGGTTTTCAGAGCAGGTTTCTTGGCCCTACCTGCAAAAATATTTTTACGTGCAAGAGGTTAGGAACGAAGTCAAGAGTTCCATCGATGCAATGGCGTATTTATGGGGGGGGGGGGGCAGCCGCACCCCCTGGAGCCCCTGGGATATAGCCTCTGCCCCCCCTCCCCCCCCCCCCGACCCTTTAGAGAAAATACACCGCTGCATCGATGCAAACTAATGTGTGAAGTGCTCTCTGACTGATGGCCAAGGTACTTTCTGCCACGCGAACGTCAGCATCTAACTTGAGAAAAAACTCTAGATGAGCTCCATCGTGTCCTGGACTTCAAACAGACAACCTTTGGTCTAAGGTTATGTATGAATTATCAGCATATAATTCCTGTTAAGTAGCCCACGGGAAGGAAAGCGGCGCAGGGAAGACAGTGAGCATGAGTTCAGTGATGATCACAATTCAATTTTCATAACTTTTGCTTTCAGTGCATGCGTCCAGCTTCTGTCGAAAAGGTGGAGAAGCCGAAGAAACATCAGAATTTTTGTTGTTTCTCCGGCTTCTCCACCTTTGAATGAGAAAAGAAGGATATTTTTGGCGTAAACGTTGATATTCGGGCGCCAGCTGCTCACGTAAGAAAAGAGGAAGGAATTTCTCCATCATCTCACTCTACGAAAAAAAAAACGAATTGCCTAGGGGCAATTATGCCTTGAGGAATCAAGGTCACGGTTCTACTCCGTACTTTACTGCGTAGGAAAAGGAAGGAAGAGTCTAAACGCAAAAAGACAGGAAGGATTATGACCATGAATGAATGTAGGGCTGTCAATTCGATTTGATTAATCGACCGATTATTCGATTACTGGTACGCATCCTGTGTCCTTCTCCCTAGACTACGGCAGTGTTACTCGTTACTCACGTTACTACGGCTCGTTACTCGTGAAATTTAAGTACTTGCAATTACATGTATTCTATCCTAAAAGTAATTAGTTTCCTGTAGAATTACTTCTCACCAAAAGTAACTCGTTACAATTAGAAGTTACTTTTCGAGTTACTTTTCCTGAACAAAAATTCTGAACAGTCAACTGATGATACGATTAGACAGGCCATTCAATCCCGCATCATTTCGTGCCTTTTCAGGACTGAAATGAAGAAACTCATAAAACAAATTTTTTTTTATTACAAACCGTGAGGGCAAAGTCTTGCTCGGCGGTTTTCCCAGTGATTGCGTAGAACCAACCGGGAAAAAGTATTTCCTTTAGGTGCGGAAAAAGCGAAGCTACATTTGCATGTACTGCCAAAAAACTGCAAAAAGTGGAAGCAAACTTTTCCGAGCACATTTTACAGCTATCCAAAAGCCGTTTTCATTCACGAATTTCTCTATACTTGTAAAAACTATTTAAATACTTTTTTAATAACTTTGTTTTTAATTGGGCAACGCCACTACCCAAGCAGCATGTTTACGTAAACAAGATATCAATTCCTTGCAAACAATGTAAATTTCTTGCGATTGCCATGAAAATGACATCACGTTTACGTTAAATTTACGTTCCTATATTTACGTCACCAAAGTGTACGTGCATTTTACATAAACTAGACGTAACTCCATTTGACGGGAAGTACACGATATCAAGTTTATGCAAAATTAACGCCACACCATCCATATGAAACTTGAGCTGACCATCCCACAGTTGCAGTACCAAGATTCCTCACTAGATGGAACCCTTGTTCCCTGCATCCGACAAATACTATTAAGTACTGACTTTCCTGATAGAATATTAGATTTTTTTACCATCCTTCCACTTTTTATTATGCAACCCATGAATATATATATGGAAATCATGAAATTATTATATATATTTGTGTAATATATGACTCAGGGAATCATTAAATGCTGAAGTTAAGCTTTTTATAACAGCAGTGCACAGAATTAGGGAAGAGTAGAATCCCAGCTCTACATTTCTAGGCATCACTTTCCAGAAACACCTCCGTTGGTCCCCCCATGTGCAGTTGCTACGTCAAAAGGCAGTTCGTAAATTGAATTGCCTGAAGTTGATCTCGCGTGTCAACGGTTGTGAGCCCGACGTCATCATGCGCCTGTATAAGGCTTACATCCGTCCTGTTTTAACGTACGGATTTGCGGCCTGGGCCAATGTCTCCGATTCCATCTTGGACACACTTGCACGCATCGAACGAGCTGCGATTAAGTTCGCGTACAGAATTCCAAAAATCATGAAATTATTATATATATTTGTATAATATATGACTCAGGGAATCATTAAATGCTGAAGTTAAGCTTTTTATTACAGCAGTGCACAGAATTAGGGAAGAGTAGAATCCCAGCTCCACAAGTACTAAATCTTTTCTGCCCTAAATGGAAGAGAGCTCCTTGAGCATCCACTCCTCCTCCTGAGGTTCCAGTACGGGAGGAGAAAACGATATGGCGTTTTGGTATTCTTGAGTGCTGATGAGGATGAGTGTATTCATCAAACCATCCTTGAGGTCTGAAGTTTGGAAAGGAATAGGAGATACAGTATATCAATTCTTTACAAAGGAGCTGATTGGCTCGTTAAAGACACATGAATGGTAGAGGGAAATTAACATAAATCTTACGTAAAATCAACGTGAAAATACTGTTAGGAATGCAAACGGGCATGTCAATTTTACGTAAAATTGACGTTAATTTTATATCACCGTTTACGTATCACAGAGGTGACATTCATGCAAACATGTTGGCATTATCTTGACAATGGCTTGCGTAAAAATGATATAAATTGGGAAAAAGTTTACATTCAGTTTACGTAAAATTAACATAAACATGCTGTTTGGACAGAGGTGACATTCATGCAAACATGTTGGCATTATCTTGACAATGGCTTGCGTAAAAATGATATAAAATGGGGAAAAAATTTACATTCAGTTTACGTAAAATTAACATAAACATGCTGTTTGGGTACTAGCATTAAGGAGCATAAAAATATTTATTTGTATCATGTCCTGAAACTAATTCCGTGCAAAATAGCAGCAAATTCTAAAGAATTTCCAATAACCCCTGAGAAGAAGGTTACTGTGCATGCTCAGTGCGATAGCATGCCATGACACATTTCATACCGACAGCAATCGTTTCTGCGGCGACAGAGGCATCAAGAGTGACTTTTGGGCTCTTTGGTAGGCGTACCAACATTGGTACTTCTGGCTTTCGTCACTGATACGCGTGAAATAAATAAATGAATGGCAAATATCAATCCAGTAGACTGTTCACAATCTTGCCGTTTTCATCATGAAATAACTCGCTTGGATTTTGATCATTTTTGCTGCTTCACGGTCTAGTATTCTGGTAAAATTCGCTGAAAAGGTCGAAAACGACTGATATCGTGGAACTCTGAGTTGATCTTCCTAGTGCGAAGAAATTCCATGAGAAAAGTGCCGCTGAGCATTTGGAGGGCTGTGGATCAAGGTTAAGCAGATTAAGCACAAGACAATATTGCCTCGGCGCTGACGAAGGGGTTCACCTTGGTGTAATCCGATCCCAGAAATCCCTGCTCGAGTCCCCCAAAGAAGACGAGGAAGGAGATGAGGGCCTGGCGAGGCGTCTTCAGCTGGCGAAGTGTGGCCAGGGCGAACTGCATCCCTCCGTCGGCCCCGCTCGACTCCTCCCGCCGTCCTCCTAGTCTGAACGGATGACGCGACGCGCGGGATGCGCCCGGTTCAGTGCAGGTGGACGGCAAGCGGAGGTCCCAGCGAGAGGACAATTGGAGGTCGGATCGGGAACCTGTGCAAGGGATCGAGGAAGAAGGCGACGAGACCCGACGAGAGGCACGCCACGGCCACCAGCGTCCCCGAGAGGATCTGGATCGCCTTCTCGTCCGGTCGCTCCAGGTTCTCGTTCTCTTCGATTGCCGACTCGCAGAAGTTCACTCCGCACATTTCTTCCACGTTTCTCGTCGTGTTTCTGCCTCCGGAGCTTCCGATTCCCAAAACTGACAATAAATCGTTTTAACTTTTAATTTTTTCTTGGAGTACCAATTTCAGTAAAGACTTGATTTATTTATTTATTTATTATTTATAATTCACTCGTCTCCAAGTGGACAAGAAAATTCTTTTACATGGTCATCTAATTATCTCTTGGTCATGCGCGACAAAATCGAATAAGACTGTTCTCATGGTGGAAAATCCATTCCCTTCCTGTGCGTTCAACGTTGCATTGCAAAATATTGCAATGCAATAGCAAGTGCTTGAAGCAAACTCTCGCATGGAAAAACTCATCGCGGTATGGTACAGAACTAAATACGAATGACAAATTTACAGATTTCGAGCGAACACTACCCACAACCCGAATTGTTTTCTGGACTCACCAGTGGACGAAACGAGGTTGCCGAAGATGCCGGCTCCCTGAAAGAGCATGAAGAAAACCCCGAAGAACCTCATGATGACGGCCTGCCGCTCCTGCCCCGTGACCTCGGCGTACGCGTCCCCGGCGACCGTGAGGTACGTGCACTTGGCGGACCAGAGCGGCGCGGCCGCCAGGCCCACTGCCGCGGCCGACGGGAGCAGCGTCCAGGCCGTGGGCTCGAACTGCGCCGCGATGAACCCGAGATAGACGACGGAGCAGGCGAAGATGGTCCACTTCGCGGTCAGCCGCTCGATCGCGAACGTCGTGAGGAAGAGCGAGGAGAAGACGAGGAAGCCGTAGACCGTCACGAGCGACGCCGTCCCCAGCCCGTGCCGCGCGTTGATGCTGCTCTGGAGGTTCGACACCGTGCTGAAACTCAGGAAGAGGAGGAGGAAGGACGTGCTCACCACCAGCACGTTCTTCCAGATGACTCGTTTCTTCCTCCTGATGACGTCATCGTCGGTGCCGGTCTCGACCGTCATGACCGTCGCGACCGTCGCTGCTGTGTGACACTGATGTGTGATCCGAAGCACCGAGAACGAAGAGAGCCGAAAGGAAACTGAAGATAACCAAAAGTGTAAATGGAGGTCAGACCCTCTCGAAACGGATAAGGAAATTGCCTCCCCGCTCACGTCCGGATCGGCTCCGACCTCCTCCGCGCAATTCCTTTCCGCTCGCGGCGGACGGCTCACGCCCCGAGGCGGACGGCTCACGCACCGAGGCTTTTCCTCGCCGCCGTTTGGTGACATGGGATGGGGATTTCATGCATCGATCTTCTTTTTTTAACTGGGGAATTTTTATAGTATGAAGATAAAGGCAAATTATGACAGCCGACTGGTCTATTTCCTACTGATTACATATTTTATCTATATAGGGTGTTAAAAATAAAAAATTATAATAAAAAGTCCTACCGAGAAACACAGTGTCATAAATGCAGCAAAAAAGCTACATTGTTTACGCGATCGACATTTTACAGTTACAAGGTGTTTAAATGCTTGCCATCTTTTTTTCAGCACCCCTGCCTAAGTCGTGCAATGCCCATTTAGAGGTGAATTAAAGGTGCTTAGAGGTGGATCTTTCCACCTCAGGTGAGGTGGATCTTTCCACCTCAGGTGAGGTGGAACGACCTGTGCTCGACAGTCTCAGGATTCAACGAACCTTAACATTTCAAAGCGTAAAAAAAAGCGTGATGATCCACCTGTAAACTGTGTAACGGAAGTCATTTTTTTATAAATCACCCTCCGTCATCCGGTCAACAAGAGCGGCCTCTATCGGGATGCAGCGCCATCTGGCGGAAGTGAGAAAAGAAACCTCTCTGCCAAGCTGGATCCAACTGTCCCTTGAAACGTTGAAAAGTTCGCCGAATCCGAGACGGTCGAGCACGAGTCATCACCTCACTTGAGGCGGAAGGATCCACCTCACTTGAGGCGGAAGGATCCGCCTCTTGGCACCTTTAATTCCTCACAAAATGAAACTGTGTTTCTCCCATAGAAAACTGTAGAGCGTTTTTTTTTAAATCACCCTATATATACTTTTTAATTTGCACTTAGGCGTCGAATTGCATCTTTGAAGCAATTTTGAGTTCTTTCTGTATCACTGCACACTGTTCGAAATGTTCGAAATGAGAAGCATAAGTGATATTTGAATGGTGAAATGCCGGCATTGCGGTATTTATCCGCGGTAAAGACAAGTTTGCGGCAATGTTAAGACATTTCCTTTCGAGCGGAAAGGCAAAAAAAAAAACCAAAAAGTTGTTTTAAAATATTTATTGGAAAAATAAAATCGGGGGGACCTGGTCATCTGATTCCTCGTCGCAATTGACAATGGACATGCTAGACTCCCAAATCATATAAAGATTTTACAATTTATAAAGATCGCCAGAAGGTGAAGGCATGTCAAGAAAAGATTCCTCCAATGGATTGCCTCCTGAACGGACAAGAAACGGACTTGGAAGGCATTGGATTGTGCCTACTTATCAATTGTGCTCGTAGCGGCCTTCAGGGGATTTTCCTCGACTTTCGTTTCTCGAGAGCTTTTTGCCTCGATGTATTCCAAAATGAAGTAGGCGATCATGCCAAGAACGAGGAAGGCGACGAGGAGGCTGAGTTTGTACACTGTGCAGAGTCGACTGCTGATGAAAAACGCGACGACGAAGCCGAGACTTTCCGTCACTTTGTAGGCGCTGAATGCTTCTTTCTCCTTCCCTTTCGACAACACGCCCAAGAGCCCTGTTAGAGATCGCACGACCCGATGGAATTCTGCTTCGAGCGTTGCTTCACAAAGCGGAATGCGGATGGAGCGACTCACCGTTGACCTGAGCCTGCCAGACGGCATCGCAGATGCCCCAAGCACCGGCGACGACGAAGAACGCCCAAGCATGGTCGGGCGAAGGATGCCAGAAGAACAAGGCGAGCAGCGTGGATGCATGAAGGAGGCCTGCGAAGATGAAGATGTACAGCCGGTCCACGTATTTCACCAGCCAGCCGGAGAGGAAGGAGCAGCTGGAATTGGCTGCGTGGAAGCAGGCCATCATGTATCCGATGTACCTGATTCCCCATGCGCATCCCACGAAATCCTGCCGTTCCGAAAACATAGATACCAGCAATTGATGAACAATCGAACATTCAAATTAGGGCTGTCAATAGATTAACAAATTTTATTTATTAATCGGTCGATTAATCGAATTTTAATCATGATTGGGAATGATACTATTTGTGTCATGCCCAACATCAAGGCGATGCAGTCGCTAACATACAGTAGCAGTCATTATCCATACATACACTAGTTCACCCTACATGTGAAACATTCCAATCTGAAAGAAAATAGTTACAATTTGGGCAGGTAAATAATGAAAAGTAAGCAAAGAAGCGCACTGAGGCCCTTTTGCCATTCAGCCATCCCATTACGGAAGGATACAAAAATGTCACCTAAATCATTGGACGTATTCAGTGAAACTTCATTAGGCGAAGATTTAATGATTCATTAACGGCAGCACAGGATAGAAGAGCAAATATAAGAGGAATTGGAGAGGGTTTCACACTTTCGTTTCTCAATTCTGCCGCCTGGCCCCGGCTTTCTTCCTCTCGGTTACTCTCCGGGGACTCCCACAGACCTTGTATGATACATTTCTTTCGCTCCCCTGTCTTTACATTATCCGCTTTACTGTGTCTCCTGTCCCATGTTCCTGCCCAATTCCCATTCATACTTCTGTGCTTTCCCTTCATCACGACTTTCTTTTCCCCATTCGCATCCAGTCACTTTTCGGTCGGTTTTCCTAAAGCCGCTGCTACATTAGTTTGACGGCAGTGTCGGGCGGTAACGAAGTAAGAGTAACGGGTTACAGTAACTGATTACTTCTTTCAGTAACTTTTTTGGTGACGAGTTACTTTTCAGGGGAAATAACGTAACTGGAAACTAGTTCCTTTTTCATAGGAAAAGTATGTGGTGTTATTGCAACGCGTTTCCTTTTCTTGATTTCAACCAAATTAGTTAATTTTGTTGCATCCTAATCCTAATTGATGCATTCCAATTGATGCAAAATTGGGAGGAAAGGCGGGGACATGAAATTACCTTGAGAAACCATGGTTTTCAGAGCAGGTTTCTTGGCCCTACCTGCAAAAATATTTTTACGTGCAAGAGGTTAGGAACGAAGTCAAGAGTTCCATCGATGCAATGGCGTATTTATGGGGGGGGGG